>NC_047561.1:42248707-42251207 GCF_902806645.1 Magallana gigas | reverse complement strand
TAGTGCTTTTTATCATTATATTATATTTCGTTCTACGCAATGATCTTAATTTGGAATCGCTGTCTTTTTGGACAGAAATAAATGTTTATGAGAAAAATCTCATTAAGATCTTTTATTATTCTAATTATAGTCTGCACTACATATCCCCACCAGGTGACGTTTTGCAATATTTTCAGAAACAGGTCCCATTTTTCATTTCAATCCTTATTCCGTCCTTATTTGGATATCTAAATTAGGTTGGTGCAACAGTGTGAGAGAAGCTAACTTATGAAAAGCATAATATTTAAATCCCTCCTCTTTTATTTTTCAAATAATTCTCGATAGCTTTTTTTTCCTTTATATCAGAGGACAATAATTATTTAAGATATATAATTTTTAGATATAAAATCATGGCAAAATTCTCACATTCATGTTATTTTATTTGAATTTGGCTGGCTTAAACGCTAGAAAACAAAATTTACATGTTTTTGATTTTAAAGTCATCATTTTGTATGCTGTTATTAGATATATGAAAATATATTCTTATAAAATTTGCATAATCATTTCCCTAAATTGTTTTAAGTTTTAAACTTTCTCCTATTCGGAATGCCTTCATAAAATACAATTTGTTCCTATTTTAATGTACAACACTGCAAATTTGAAAGAAAATTTTCATCTTCATCTATAGCTTTTAATTAATTTGCTGAACAATTTCTCTTTAGTCATCTTGCAATAGTTAATTCAATTTATGAAAAAATGAGGGATTTCAAATATATAGATAGTGGTTTCTTGCAGATCACCAGTGACAAGTATTTAACTCCGGTGAACCCCTGTAATATAGAAAGCTCCAAGGACACGTATTATCAATCTGTTTTATCCTACATAGATTACATTTTATCAACTAATCGAGATAATTTGTGTTTAAGAGGTATGGGAATTGACATGTATATTTGAAATCTCAATCTCTCTCTCTCTCTCTCTCTCTCTCTCTCTCTCTCTCTCTCTCTCTCTCTCTCAGGTTAATTAATTTCCACAAGATGAAGTTATTATGACGCAGCGCCTAGCATTGGATCTTGTTATGTGTAAATGAGAGACTTAGAAACCCATCGCTTTTCTTGAGGTCCATCTATTTAGATAAAGAGTAAGACTTCCGGCGTGACGAGTGATTATTTGATGGTCCCCCAATCGATTTAACATTACTACTCTGACACTAAATGCCCCCATACATGACAACATTAGCCACTGAAATCAGTTACAGTATCGCTTAATGATTCAATCACTCGCCAATAAAATTATTTTTTTCTGTCTCTCTCCCCTTTTGTAAACCTCGCATTTTAACACTTAAGCCTAGGGTATCATATTTCCCCCATTATATTAATTATTTATAATTTATTAGATTTTTTCGGAGTGGTTGTAGATGTATTTAAAATGAACACGCATTGATGTTAAGATTTTCGTTCATGCATTTATAAATATTTATTTAAATCTTATTTTCAGTTCAAACTATAAAGGGAAGATTTCAGATATGAATGCATGTAGTCAATGTCTCATACTCTATAGAAAGGTTTCATGTTCATTTAAATAATATTATTTAATCATCAACATTCCTATTTTATTTCTAAACAGATTCCTTGTAATTTATTGTGTCATAATATTTCGAGATAAATGATACGTTAATTAACTGCAGAAAAAATTAAATAATAATTTGATCTTTTGAAGTTCACTTTGTGGTTGTTGCATTTAATATCAACATTTTTTTTAATCACATAACTAATTGTTGAATTTTGCTTTGACATTTTACAATACAAGTAGAAATAAAATTTTACCTATGGTGTTTATTTGAAATTCAATTTTTTTTTTCAACCTAAAAAACTAAACACACATTTTTATTTAAATCTGACTATAACAATATACGTGTAAACGATGCAACTAAACGTTTCTGACTGAAATAATATACATTTAAGTTAGCGATAAAACTACACGTCCTTCATGGTGTAAAATGAGTGAAGATTTTGTAAAAATCAGTCAACAATCCTCTGTATGCAGCAGGATGGCAGATTCTCACACAATTTCTTGATCTGTTTATGAAACCATGAGGACTATCAGACAATGTGGATGTTATAGAGATTTGGGATGACTCTTCCGACACTTGGGGGTGATAACTGCAGTCACTGTTTACCCCCTTATCTCCAGCCAGGAGGTTTATCAGTAACTTAACCACTTCATGTTTGTTTTGTACTATCATTGTACCTAATTTCGTCTAACCGCGAGGGTGTCTTCAGGACCCAGGGGGAAGGACCCAAGATGTCTTGGACTTTAAACCGCCGCGGTTGTGATCTTGATAAAGAAACTGTGTGATTTAGTAAATAATTGATCTCGATGAAGGTGCATTTGATATCCTAACTAGCTCTTCCGCGATAAATGTTTTATAAATTTTTGTAAAATTTTTGCCAAACGTATCTCTCACTTGCCGAAGAATTACCGATTAGCATGTTATTGCAGAATTATTTTATTTTTTTTT
>NC_047561.1:42238707-42243707 GCF_902806645.1 Magallana gigas | reverse complement strand
ATGATACCGTGGCCCGCTCTCCTTTAAACTACCTCACATTAAAGCCACCCGCATGCACGAGAGAGCTTTCGGGATATCAAATTGTCCAAATCAAAGTTGGATCTGCCATCGAGCTAAAACAAATAATGCATTAATTTTGGGAATCAATCATCTACGTTGGACGATGTTTATACACAATTGTTTGTTGTCTAACCCATTATCCGCGGGTAAACCTATATTCCATTTTTAGTATACCAAAATGAGATTAAAATTCAAAGAACAACATGGCCACACGATTCGTCATTTATCTTATATGAGATTTGTTTGTTTTATATTTGAGACGGGATCGGACGATTAGACGAAACATGGAAGAGTTCAATACCATTTGCGGAACTGTCACGCGCGTGTGCAGAAAAATAAACACGTGGGTCGTTACCGTAATGGACCCGATATTTGCGTAATAAAGCCAAATCACTGTATAAATTAAAGATTCTGCGGGAAGATTTTAAAGACATACATAAAACTATAGCGTAATAATGGTAATTTGCATATCGGGTTTCGCTCGTTATAGAGAAAGACATAAAATGTTTGCTCTTTGTAAACCTGGGCGCAGGCCCACAAACATGGATACCAAGTATACGCAAACAAAAAACTGCATTGTCAAGATGAAAAGTAAACTTTCTTCTATGCATACAGAAATTAAGACTCTGTCCTATCTCTCGCGTGGAAGAATATTGCCTTTAATCACCGTAAGGGACGTTATCGTAGCAAAGATCCTCAGTTGCTCTAGCTCGGCTCATTGAATTCCGACGTCGACGAATCACTGATAAGTGTTTATTGAATATTTCCATATGAAGTATCTATTAATGAACTCTCTTTATTTAAATGACTGTTCAACGAGGCAATTGTAACAGCTTTCCGTTAGAATCGCTTCATTTTCAATAAAAACCCTGAGCATGTACTCCATGATAAGTATCCCATCAAGTATCTAGTCCTTGTGTAGAACAGCCATATTGACACATACTTACCCACAAGTACACAACGAACCGATATTCGCTGTCGGAACTGTCACGTCCTACCGTGTAAGGTTTTGTCCCTATGGTATGCCAACATATTTCAGAGGTATAATTCATAATGTTTCTATCTATTATAAGAGGACAAAGTCCATTTATATTAAAAAGTATGCGTTTATCCTGTTTCCTGTAAGCATTGGTTTGAATATATTTTATTTCACTCGCTAAAAGGCATGAACAACTTGTTCATTTACACGTGTATGTTAAATGTACTTCATGGTTTATTTATTTATTTATTTATTTATTTATTTATTTATTTATTTATTTATTTATTTATTTATTTATTTATTTTCTAACAAAACGTATTAACAAATTGTATATGGATTTATGAAAAAAGTTCTCACCCTGGAAATAGGCCGTTGATATAGTGGTACATTTATAATAAATCATGGTACTTTTTGTTTGAATGAAAATAAGAGTGCGATACCAAAAATCACCTTCCCGAGATTTGACGATTCAAAAAATAACCCTTACCAAAATTTGATGATACCAAAAATAAACCTTGCCGAGATTTGGAGTTTTGTCTATTTTCAAACATTTTCTTTATTTAATTAAATGTACTGATATATTTTCGTACAAAATTACAAATGCGTAGGCCTGCATATTTTGATATAAATTTCGTACATTGGCATGTTGGTCCAGCATGTTATATGAGAATTACCGTTCACAAGTGTCGCAGAACTTTCCCATGGAAGTTTCAAATATCAATTCAAATTAAACTCTATCACTTAACGAAATCCCCATGTGTCCCATTGAAAAAGACACCAAATTAAGGACCACTACCCACCAAGCGTCGCTGGCACGTGGCACATAGCACACCATCTCTATTGAAAATTGCAATAGGTAAATTAAAACCCTTTTTAATTGATTGGGTCTGACAGATCCGAACGGAGCCCTAATTATACAAGGCGTTAATTTCAACAGGTTAAAATGGTAATATTTCCTTCGTTAACAAAATTAACGAAATGTCTGACATAGGATCACTTGTTGAACTAACACTTCTATTTTGCGCCTGATCGATTTGATTTGATTGAGGGTTGATAATGTAATCATACTTTTTTATGATTCAGATATTTGAATTTGAAGACGTCAAATAATACATTGAGCAGAAATAATTTCAGCTGATTAATTAATTTTTTAGGGAAAAATACTCACTTGATTTAGGTAGAATTTTGAAAATTCGAGTGCAAGAAATTTTGTATGCTGTTCAAAAAACACAGCTATAATTTACAAATAAAACTTTGAAATTTACACGTGGATGAAATTTTATTAGATACATACGTAATTCATCTACCCTCTCACTATAAGATGGAATTTTTGTTTAAACCCGTCATATGATTATTATAAGAATAGTATTTGTACGTGTGTTACAACGTGCTAGTTAATAATTCCTTTAAAAGCTTTTCAATGTCACTTTCAAATCTCAATAGTTCTCAGAAAAATAATAATTTCAATACAGTAATCTTTTTTTTATTTAACAAGATATCATCCATGCTTTTGTATTGTTAAATAATAAATCATTTATAGTTAAAATGGGGAAAAAATATAATATATATAATGAACATCTTCTGTATATTTCTTGTAATCAACAATAAAATTTCAGCAGGGGGTATGTTTAATGATCTGAAGTCAAGAGGCCACTTTGCTGTTTTCTAGATGGTCTTGAATTGTTTTGCTATTGGCATCAATCGTCTTAACCCCCACTTCATCTGGACGTCTTCATGTCGGCTTTCCTTACCTGTTCTCTCGGACGCCGAGTACCTCGGGGGTTTATGTTCATTGGACGCGATGCTGCCTGGCTAATGGAGTTCTTACAGAAGATATCAGGGTGGAATGAAGACAGAAGATGGCTTCCAAGACAATAAAACCCGACAGAATTCCCAATAAATAACGTTAATCTGACTCAGAGACGTCGTTTCTAATGCTTATTTCTTCAATGTGTAATTAATTGCAATAAAGTATTCAAATCGACAAACTCATAAATGATAAGGACTTTAGTGTGGCGTGCTGTGCCATGCGACGCTTATTAGCAGTAAATATTAACTATCAATTTAGAGATGCGGGATTTGGCAAGGAAAAAATTGCTTGTCTTATTTTGATAAAAGTCGTCTTTGGTGTCATATATTTAATACACGATTATATTGGCTCTCAAATTAACTGGACTATTGATTTGAAAACGTGGAGAAGATCTGCTTGATATGCTATTTCCGCAAGTAGCTTAAACCGTGCTCTTACTTAAGGCCAATCAATTAAGGACCACAGAATTCGAACGTATTAATACAACGGCTTTGGAAGCATACAGCTACTCCTGTTCTGTCATTTGTTTGAACTGGTCTTTCATACAAACAAATTAGAGACACTTCTTTTCTAAAGAGGTTTGCCTGAAATACATTTAATGTCGCTGCGACTACGTGCATGTATTTTATTCTATATACATCAAAACGAAATATGACCAATTTTTCTAGCCAGATCCAAAATGTAATTTTCTGGATTAGTTCCTAAAATTGTTTTCGCATTCCATTTTCATTTGTTTAAAATATTTTAGTCTATTTTATCAACAAGAGGAATATGCACGTCAAAGAAATATTATGAAAGTTGGGGGAAATTCACATGCAACATACTTGATTATGAAGAGACGATCTAATAGACATTAGGTATACACACACCGATAAACATGTCCTCAATATAGACTTACTTGAGTTTAATTGCTTTCTCTTTTCCTTTTCAAACAGCATTGTTTGTCCATTCGCAGATATGTATATATTCTACTGTATCATAGAAATCATTATGGCTTAGTTCTAATGCAAGTACTTTCATTAACTGTAGTGTGGCGAGACAAAAAATGTATATGTATAAACTTAAAATATACCTGTATTTTTATTCATAGGACTTTGATTCGAATTTTTTATAAGTTATTAATATATTTTTCCCCTCATTTTTTTTTCTCCAAAATACAAAATAGTTATAACAAAATAAAGATTTCTTTTAAAAAAAATAAAATTATATTCTTCCCCAATAATACGCCATTTAAAAACACATATTGGTTACCTCAAAACACAGAGAGGATAAGATTGTTCATGCTTAATTGAATGTCAATAAAAATGTTCATTGTAAAGTATGGTATAATTATAATTTAGTGTTAATATAATGCAGTTATAAATCCAACGCTTTCAACATTATGATATTTATTCTTTTTAAATAATTTACAACAACCTTGAAAAAATTTAGATATGACAATGATTTAAGAATGGAAAAACAGCAGATTTACTGACGTAGCATAGTCAGTACAGAGCTGGGACCGGAATACTGTCCGATTTCAAACCACATCCGGGTTCCATGAAAAACAACATAGACTTTTAAAAAAACGCAAATGTTCCATCCAATGTGGACCAGTTAGGTCAAGGATAACCTTTAACACAAATATTTTTTAATTTCATAAGTTCTTGCAACTTAATTTTTTAATTTCATAAGTTAAGTTTGTGCAACTTAATTTTCATTATATCAAAAAAATATACCTACAAATTCCAAAAGTTGAATAAAACTACCATAATCATAATTATAATTGTTTCGATCAAAGGGGGCACAAGTCTCCTTTTCACAGTACCTGTCATGCTTTTGTAAATAAGGTTGTCGTGTAAGTTACCGTCCAACTAATGCATTTGATATCTGATGTCCATTGCCATTTTTTGGGGTTGTTTTTTGTACGACAAATAAGGTGAAATAAGTGACATTGTCGGAATTGGGTTATCAAAAACCAGTCGCATATGGGAAAAGGATTGGCCCTACACTTAACGCTTTGGAGCATTGAATTGCCATTCTTTTGATAAAAGTGTACACATTGCAAATGCACATGTACCCTCCGTTTCCATACAGCAAAAAATGTTTTGAGTTTCGTTACTAGTAAAAGAGATAAAAAAAAAGGAACAAAATATAGTCTTTTATTCTTAT
>NC_047561.1:42071207-42233707 GCF_902806645.1 Magallana gigas | reverse complement strand
AGACGCTCTCATGCCAGATAATCTATGATGTACGAGTCCGATATACACCAAACTACAAAATCTATAAATTCGAAGAAAAAATAATTTGTCAGTTCCTATCAAAAGAAAGTGAATATTAATGTACAAAAATCTTATTTCAAAATGCTCAAGAAAATACATATGTCCATACTCTTGCTTTGATGAGATAGCTACGACACTTTATAATAGATGATACTGAGTGTTTACAAGATGTACGGATATTGGTATTTGTTGATAAATTCTTTGATTCCTACGATGCAAATTTGAATTTTTACAGAAGAATTATTGTAAAAAAATGTTTGTTTGTATTGTAAATCAAATTCATGTACATACTTCCGTTAAAAATGCGTCTCCTTAAAAAGATCATTTTATTTTTTTTCATTTTATAGGATATTCATGGTGACATCCATATTGTGAACAGCGCATGATTTAAAAAAAGAATAGCGTGGGGTTTTTTTCACAACAGGGGAATTCATATAATTATTACTGCAAACTGTGCACGAGAGTGCGGTTCAGAGCATGTAACTTACAATGAAAAATAAACTGTTTCCCTCACAGTACTCAAACTCAATTCCTGTATATTTTTATCTTAAATGATATTTAAAAGAAAAATCTTTCATTTACAACCAGAATCTCCAAATTAAACACAAATTTCTTAATATATGTGAACTGAAGAGGCGCAACATGTTCTAGAATGAAACTTGTGGTATGGCATTTACGTCATATATTTCCAAAACGTTTTTTGTATCTCCAAAACTTTTTTTTGGTATATACGACTTCCGTGTTTGCTCTGCTGTTTTGTATTTTTCCTTTTGACTTTTGTAATTTTAACGGCAGCTGCCAGGGATGGGGTCTGCTTATGCTCCATCTAAATACAAGAAAGTATATCATCTCGTAGGATGACACATACAATGTATTTATGATATCATCTCGTATCATCTCATATCATCAATGTATTTATGATATAATATCAATTATGATGGATGTTTCCGTCTTTAAAGTTTTGTATTACATAACGACATACAAGATTCTTTAAAACGTACATGTACATGTATATATAATCTAAGATAATCTAAGATATGTACATGTATTTACATAATCCTTATGATGCAATACAGTGGATACCATCGCATACCACACAAACAGTCCTCGGGTTCCCTTCTAGCAGTTCCACTGAAGAGACAGAAACCCTCTCTTAGCGTGGGTTATGAAATTTTCATAATTTTTTTTTTGGTACAATTTTAGAATGACTGGGGAAAAGGGGAGAGGTAACATAAAGACCAAGCATCCAGAAGATGTATGTTTAACATAATAGACTTCAAAGCAAGTTTGTGATACATTATATTTTTATTTCATCTGCATGCTTGTTGTGCATCTGTTTAATAAACATATAACAACAAAACAAAATTAAATAGGTTTTTTCACCAACGATTTATGTTGTTTTCTGTCAGTGGCAAATGTAGTTGTATGATTTATTTTCATATACACATTATTATACTATAAACTATATACATGTACATAATTATATGTACTAGAAAAATGTTACATATAAATATGTTCCAAATACCGTGACAATTTGTGATTCTTTTCATAATATAGATTTATAATACAGGTGTATTGTTAGAATTGGTAAAATGATTTTTGCTTGATTAATTAATATTCAGATATTACAATTATAAACGGTTGCAGACGATGAATAAAAAGCAAAACCCGCGTAAGCAATTATGTTATAATGATCACAACGACTTTTAAAATCATTTGTATTAAGGACAATTTTTTTTGTGCTCTTGTATTTGCATCTTTTATTTTTAAAAAAAATCATAAGTAGGGGTGAAAATGCGTAGCCTATATACAATTACGTGATATCAATCAAGAAAATTCAGACGTAGATGGAAGATCTAGACAGTCCTCATTGACCCTGGATAAGTGTCCATACAGTTTAAGCCAGTTTTATTTCGAAAAAAAAAAAATTAATTGTTGTTACTTCTGCTACTGACAAACCTTCTATCCAGCTTACAGCAATTTAAGATATCTAAACTTTTTTTTAAAATTGCTTTCAAACCATCATCATTGTTTAATGAACTTAATGACAACGTTCATGCGAGCTTTAATGACATCAACCAATAATTTTCAATAATTGTAGAAAAGATACCTACAATGGTTTCTACTTTCAGACCCGTATGAACAATGAAAAATGTGATCAATATTAAATGAGAAAATCTTATATATAAGTATATTTCTGATGCTCTGAAGTAATATGATATTTCCACATTTTTCTATGTGTCATATCGATATCTCATCGATTCGTGCATAATAAATATTTTATGGACCCCGCATTCCTTAAAATTTATATTGATACAGAATACATTCTTACATTCGACAACTGCTGTAGTCATAGTTTTAAGGCACAGCTAGAGTCGTTAATTTGAATCTCAGTCGAAGACTGCATGAACAGGCGATGGAAGAAGGACAACTCTTCTATAATGTCGTTCAAAGTGAAAAAAGATAAAACAAGGTTAATCTGAAAGTTCGTCAAAAAGTATTACTTTTATGACTTCTTTATATACAGGCACGTAGCATCAGGGGGGTGGAGGGGCAGGAGGGGGGTGGGGGGGGGGGGGGGGGGGGGGGGCTTGCCCCCCCCCCCCCCCCCCACTTTTTTGCGCAGCAAATATCTTTCTTAAATTTACATACAAAAAATTGAATCAACATGGAGTTGGCCCCCCACTTTTCTGTGACCATGTAAAAATTGAATTGAAAATAAGGAAATAAACAGTGAAATTGAAGTGAAAAGTATACCTACCTATCCCCCCCCCCTCACCCACGGATTAGGATTTTCAGGATTCAGGAAAGTAACCTCCCCCCCCCCCCCCTTCTTTTTTTTGCTGGTCAAGATTTTTTGGATGAGTCTGCCCCCCCCCCCCCCCTTCAAAAACGATGCTACGTGCCTGATATAAAGCTGTATCAGATCTTCATCATTTTCAGAGTGGCTGTTTCAGATTTATTAAATAAAGAGCTTTGTCGAGACCATTTCAATCTCCTTGAGAATGAGAACTCTATAAAGATAATTAAAGAAAGAAAACTATTTGAGTTTTAAACTTAAGGTAATTGAATTTTTTTAAAAATAAAACTATATGAAAAAAAGTCAAGTAGATATGATTGGAAATTTGTTGGCTATTATTTAAAGCTCCCTTGAAGAGAACAAGGTAAAAACAATAACAATGGCTCGTGACTTTTAAGAATAAGACGGAATATTCTCCATAAAATCTTATTGCTTTTCAATTCAATTGGTTTTTGGGAGTTGATTGTAATCGACTCTCCTATGCAGTTATTTGGGCAAACCGGAAGTGAAACAGTGTTTGGACCTATGGTTTTGGGAGTTGATTTTTATCAACTCTCCTATGCAGTTACTCGGACAAACCGGAAGTGAAACATTGTTTGGACCTAAGCACAAATCATCATGGCACCGCTGACTTTCAAATATTGAAAATTAATCGATAGATTCCATATGAAATGTATTCAGAAGCATTGGTTTTCAAGGAAGCCTATTTATATACACCTTGAAAATAATCAGATTTTAAATGGTACAAACAATTTAGATATTGTTTGTTGTATGTATTCCTCCGCCAGCGTTCAATATTGCTTTAGAGTTTGGTGGCGTTACTTTTATCTGTTCATGATTCATAATTTTCCGTCTATAGCTTGGAATTCTTGTCAGAAAAACCCGATAATAATTCAAAATAGAAATAAACGTGCGTGATTATTCAAATATAGCTGAGAAATTACTTGCCATTGGAAAATACATATTTTTGATTTTAAAATAAATAATAATAAACGAACTCCCGCCAGTACTTCAGTACTTTGATTTTTAATGTTATCAAATAAATAACCAAATTATTAATCATGCATGTCATATAGACGGGGAAACCCGAGGAAAAGAATCTCAGTGAAGATCTGCGCGTTGAGTAAAATTACTAAATATATTGAAGCCAATTTTAAAACCGAAGTATTGACTCCTCCTCCTATATATCTAAAACTTCAATTTCACAATTTTTTACTGACACACTCCCAAAAAAGTAGGGGGGGGGGGCAAATCCATGATAATTCATTTTTTTATATGTAAATCTAAGATAATTAGTTGCTGCAAGAAAAAGCGGGGGGACCAGGCCCCCTCCCCCTCGCATACGCGTTTCCTCTCGAAAGTTTCGCGTTATATTATATCTTGCGGCAACGGTACGCGTTTATTTCCGAAAGCTTTGAGTTTTTTTGCGATAAATTTAATATATTCTTAGTCTGCAAATTCACTTTATTGGTCATGTCTCCGGAAAGTAATCCATGGCATAGGTTTTACTCTTTATCTTTTTTTTATCCAATGAAATGCTTGTTTACATATGACCTGTGACGGACATGTCCGCGGCAACTTTAACGATTATTTTTCCTGAAATAAAGGTATGTGTAGTCAATTGATTCTGAGAGCAAACTCTCTCAAATATGTTCCACAACTATTTTCATGTTAACTTGCTCGTCAGCTACTGCTATGCAATGTTCAGTTAAAATTGTATCTGAGTTGTTTTTAGGGCGCCAGCTCATCAGCTTTGATAAATCTTTTCTCTTCGAAAAAAAACAGCATCGTTTTGCACATGCAAGATAAATTATGTTGACATGAGCAAGAAAAGTTTGCTCACATGCAAGATAATTATTTATCGAGTACGTACCGTTTTAATCTTAGAATCGTCGAGACTGATTTTTTTTTTTTACAAAATGTCTGCTCCAACAGTCCAAGAATAGGGGGTGGGGGCATAATAATTTCTTTTCTATATAATAATAGAGGATACTCAATTATAATACATATATGTCTATTGTATGTAATTGTGTTAGGAGCTTCATTTGTTTCCCTTGGTTTGTGATTTTTGCATTAATTGATAATATAAATGCTACATGTACATCTGTTTAACAGATTAAGATAATATATTAATAGCCTTAGGAACCTGATTCTGTATCTGTATGTTTAATGAAAAATGATATAACAATACTGGCGTGCGACCAGTTCTCGCCGAGTACCATTTCTCGCCAGTACATTGTGACGTCATTTTATCAACACATAAAATTATAGACGAAAAATGACGTCACAATGTACTGGCGAGAAATGGTACTCGGCGAGAACTGGTCGCACGCCAGTACACTGTAATTGTAAAATAGAACAATAAACTGATTATAACATGCTTTTGACATGAAATTTACAATATATATTTTTTAATATCATAGTTTTTGCATGAAAATTCCTACTTAAGAATTTGTCAACAAAAAATAAATGCTGTCGTGATTGCATCGTTTCTTACATTGTTATCTGGCAGGTATAGAGAAAAGACCCTAAATAAGTTATCAGTACATGCTGATATATGATCAGTATGTAGTTCACCATTACTAGAATTAAATCCCAGATGATCTGGAAAGATGTGTCACGGAGGTCTATTGACATCGTGTTCGCTATTTTTTAGCACACAATAAAATGTCCATAAAAAGCCCCAGTGATTGCATTCCAAATTTCTTTTACGAGGCAAACCTTATTGTTCTCTTGAACTTATACCCCAAAACCTGGGAGGGTTTTTAAAGCCAATCAATTTATTTTTGAAGTCTGTGCACAAATGAACCCTTCCTAGATTTTTGTTTCCAAAACACTCCCGTTGTGTATTCCATTCAGTTTTACAAGTGTCAAGTGTAAATTTTCTGTGCTTGTTTCCTTTGAAGAGGAAATGTAAGTTTGGTTGTTGAAAAGAACATTCAACAGGAAATATTCTGCAAAGAAAACCAGATAAACTACATTGCAGTGGTGACATATAGGGAAGCCCATGCTGTTAATGAAGGATTTGACACTAGTGACTGTTATAGCCTGTCCAGGACTATTGTCCGAGATTCTGGATTTTCATAGCCGTTAGAGTACAAAGCTTGCAACACTTGTCTAATTGCACACAAAGAATTCAACATAAAATATGCATAAACCTGTGGGATTTTTTGTTCCCTCTGGACTTTGCTAGACCATCTGACAGTGATACCTTTTATGTAAATGTCCTGCTTGCTATGACTGGGGATCAAAGGTATTAGTGGATTAGCTGTGTTATCACCTTCCGGCGATTTAAATAGCTTTATGATTTTAAAGCTGGCCATTTAGATCTAGGGTCAATCCCCGCAATATTTGTTGTGATTTTTCTGCATTTGTACTGTGGATTATTTGATTTAAAAACATCTTGAATGTTGGGATGACCTGGCAAAAATGTTAAACTGATTGTGCATGGGTTCATTTTGAATGGAGGTAAGATATTTTTTTTATCATGGTTGATGTATCAATTGTGCATGATAGCAATGCATTGATATCTGTTCATTCTTGTGTGATAATTTGGTTATGTAAATAAACATGTATATGTGAGAGATTTTATTTCAGATGCAATTTAACATCAAGTTGAATTTCAGAAACTTTAAATCAGACTTAGGTAAATTGAGATATTGAAGAAGAAAAAATTGGCCATTGCATTATTTACTTGGCAAAAATTTGAAATAAAGAAGGAGGACTAGGGAGGTTAAAAACCTTCAGAGACATTTTTCTTGGTCTAAAGAATATAGTTTTTAATATTTTTTTTTTATAATTTTAAATTATTTTCATTTTCTGTAATTGGTTTTGTTTTTCAGGAAAATGATGATGTGAACAGATGATGTGAATGCAAAGAATGTGAAAACAGGTAAATTTCCACTTTTGAGTTTCCATGTATGCTGACCACAAAACAGCTACAAAAGTCGACTATGTGTCAGTCATACTGTCAGTGCCGGTACAGAACATGGACTATCGTGTAGGTGTTTGACATTGGGGGTCTAAAACTCAGCTAGGACAGTTCTATACATGACTTACCTGGTGGCTCTTTACACCTGGCTTTAATCAGAGTGTGTCAGTGTTCATTTTTCCTGTACTTTAGTAGGACAATGGTTGATGCATCATTTCTCAAAGATTTGCGCATTATAGTTATTGGAAACTCCATTAATAGGTCTTTAACAGGCCATATATTATTCAGCTTTTTAAAAATCAGTTTAATATGGGATTTTAATTTTGTTTATATAGAAAATAAAATTTCAAGTTTTTCTCTAGTTCTCTATAAAAATCAATTTAAACGAATAAATTTTGTTACAATAACATTAGTTTAATGCATTTATTTTTATAACAGTATGGAAATATAAATAGCACACATACATGACTTAATATACTGCTAGAAAAGATTTTGAAATTTAACTCTCTAATGAGATTATAGGTTTGGGACGATTGTGAACCAATTACAGTTGCTTAAGTTAACAATAGGCATGTCACACTCCTATATTTAATAATCTTATGATGTCACTTGTGGAGTCCAGATAGATTTATTATAACACTGCAGGCTATTTGACATTATTAGCAGCATTATTTACAGAGTTGTCTCTCTTGAGTCTACATTGTTAAGAAATCTGTACAATCTTAGCATTAGGGTTCAAAGTCTTAAACCCCTCTGATAAAAAAATTAAACCCTTGCAAAGACTTAATAATATTCTTTTTTAAAACTTTCTAAATCTAAGGCAATTTCTGTCAATTTTGACCCAAAGGTATGTTTAAAAATTGGGTTATACCTGTATGTAATCATACATTTCAAATAAAATCTTGATTTCTTGTGAATATCAGTACCAGAGAGCAATCTTGTATAAAAGTGCAGCATTTACTGATGAACCTCACGGTCAGACCTGCAAGCCCATAAAATGAAGTGTAGATGTATCCTCTGTACTTGTATAGTTTAAAAAAATCATTAAAGATTTATCCTTTCATGGGTAAAAGGGTATTATATATTTAGGATGAAATATGTTGCACAAACAATTCATTGTTTCATTTTTTCTATTGATTTTAAACAAGGTAAAACCTGCTACAATGGAGGTGGAGGAGGCCAGTTTTGATATCTTCTCCACATCTCGCTCCCGCCTTCTTCCGGTGGATGCTGAAAATGCCTCTCTGTTTAACTCCCACAGTGTTGGGATGCTTCAGTGGGGGAGCCTGGAAGATTTTGCAGCCTTCAACAGGAAATGGGAGAGTGTGGATGATGTGAGGCAAATCGGCTCGGACTTTAGTGCCCCCCATTCACACTTGGGGAGCGTGGATGGAATACAATTTCTTGGCCATGATCATTCAAAGGTGGAGAATGGGCACCCGGATACATACAGCCAGAGTGGAACTCTGCCTATCTGGCCTGGGGGTGATGCGGATGAAGTTGTGTTTGAAGTGGTGGTGGATATGAGGCCTGGAGAGAGGAGGTTTGGATTCTCTGTCATGGGAGGATTGGATGAAGGGTTTCCACCAAGGATTGATGACATTGCATCTGGTAGGTACATGTTTTGTAAAAAAGAAAAATAATTTGGAGAACTATATAATTACTGGTACTGTTGTATAGAATTAAATTTTTTCAAGATTGGTTTGGAACACTTCCTACAAAGTACAATTAAGCTACAACATAAACACATTAGATTAGGCAGACTGTTTATCATGTTTATTTAAGTATTATCGGTGAAGAAAAGACAAGGATTTTGATTTTATAAAATTTAGTTTGAAGATGCAGTTTGAACAATTTTTTAAATTAAAGATTCACATCTTTACACTGAAATTCTTAAATTCATGAAAACAAGGTTTACTTTAGTTTTTGTTTGCTGTTTTGCTTGAAATGCTGCAGCCAAATGTTCATCATCATACAGTTGTCCTTGCTCCAAGATATGTTAACAGTTTTAGTTTAAAGAAAGTCTAGTTAGTGTTGATAACAAATTCATTATTGTCGCATAAATAATGTATAAGGGGCCAGCTGTGGTGAATTGTTGAAAAAATAAACAAAATAGACAGTGCTTTCACTGGCAGGTGAGCACACATATATGAAACACAGGTATGATTGATTTTAATCACCTTCAGTCTTGAAAATGATTAATGCAGATGGATTATTTCTGTTATATTAGATAAAGCTATTAATATTTTGAGATAAAATTGTTACTTCGAAAAATATTAAAATCTTAGCAAAAAGTGAATTGTGGAATTCAACTTTAAATTCACTCTCATAATAACCGCAAGATAAACATTGACTTGTAATTGAGATTGATTTTGAATAAATGCCATATAAACCTGTATTTAATATGTATACACTAAATAATTAATGGTGTCTTTGGCTTATATGGGTGAAGCTGTTGAAAAAACACAAAACATTATGTCACTTCTTTAATAAATATGTGAATTTTCCAGCAGTGATTCTGCTGAACATCAAAGTCTCCTTTTAGTTGTGTGGAGATAAAAAAAAAATTATGATCTTTAATTAATACATGTAACAGTAGGTAAGATTATAGTAAGCTTATAGTTTTGTAGAAAATTAATGTTAAAATACAAGACCAGAAAGATATATAGTACCGGAAGTTACCATATAAAGTTAAAAATATTGAGAAAAAAAACAGTCTAACTAGAACTTATTATGTCTTCTAAACTTCCCATCCTGTTTTTACATGAAACACATATACATGTATACATATAGTGCTCAACAGTCTAGCAACTTATCAAATTTACTTAATAAAAAAATTAACCTAGAATAAACTTGCTCTCCTTATAAATAGAACAGCTTAATGTTGTGCTGAAAATGGTACATGCAGATATTTATTATTTATATAATAATTACCTTTGAGAGAAATTAAGAGTCAAGAAATTACTTGGTTCTTTATTAATGTTATATGAGCTATGAGACTAGACAAGAAAGCAAGAGTAGTTTAATCTTGTGCGGGGAGTTTATGATCTGATTAAAAAGCTTCTGCTAGGAAGTGTCTAATTGATTTTGTCACTGAACATTATTAGCGAGCAGTTAGGTATCTGAAGTTTACCAATTTTGGCATCATCTTATCTGTATGTGCATCAGCTACGAGTGTCTGGACCAAAGAGAAAAGAACATTCATCTTGTTATGTCTTTGTATCTTGCACACATATTTGCAAATGCTGCATGAAAGCATTTACTGGTACCAATTAATTGAATACAAGGTCTTCTTTAAATTCGCTTTTGAATTTCATAACTTTATTTTTGAAAAGAGGAATTTAAATTAATTACCTGTTGAGCGATTATTCAATAATATGAAAATGGTCATTAATTTACTTTAACATCTTTGCAATAACCATCAAATTCTAAGACATGAAAACATAAGATATGTGTATACCTTATAATCATAATTCTACTGACCTACCGGCGTACTAATAGTTAATTTAGGGGACGGAAATGAATAATGCAGTAAACTGTCCTTTTTTGCTGAAAATATCTGCTTTAAAGTTGCTATGATTGCCATATTGATAAGTATTTCCTAAGCATCTTACATGTTTACTATACCAACAAATTAATCAACTCAGTTTTTCAAAATGGTAAGTAATATTTAAACTTTGACTTTAACAATCATCGGTTTACCATATGCTGACTTTCCTGATTAGAATAACGCAGAAGTTTGAAGATATTAGCCAGCAAAACCTTTATAGAGGGGTCAATATATTGTACAACAGTAAAAAAAAAAATGACCCCCCCCCCCACCCACCATACAAAAAATCTATAACCTCCTTTAAGATGATTTATTCCCATCAAAAGTAAAAAGACATTTTGATGTAGTGTCAAGTCAAAGGCAAACATTGGACACAATTTATTGATAAGTTGGGACTGCGAGAGGGAAATGGATGATACAAGACAGTTTCCAATGTTTACTGAGTGCTTGCCTAGTCTGATGTGATGTTCGCTGATGAGCTAAATGGAGCCTGAATTGAGGAGAATGTGTGCTGATGAACATCAGAGTGGCTTCCTTTCCTGATGGGTAAATAATCCCTGTAAGAGGCTGGTCTCCTTATTAAAGACAATTGACTTGTGGCAAATCCTCTCAGTACAAAGTATAGCAGTATCAGGAGTAAGGTCTCCTCCTCACTTATTGAAAGATGGATTCCTTAAATTGCAACCTCTCTCATGGAAAATCAAATATTATGGAATATCAATTCTATAAATTCTGAATCAAAAAATGAATAATTGTTTAGCATATATATAAATGTACATATCAATACAGGTATTTATCAATAAAAGAATCTTTACTTAATTAATTACCATTATTAAATTGCTTGATTGTAAATTGGAAATACACATTGTACGCATATATTGAGCAATTTTAAGATTCATGAAAGTCCCTTCAATAGATAAACAAATAATTCAGCAAACATTCAGCCGCTATTTATAATAGTTCTAAATAAAGTAACTCTCTAGCAGTTTACTTTGGTCTTGAGACTTTTGTCAGTTACCAGCATAAGCAGGTACTCTAAGTCAATATATCACATTGATTTCCTAAGATATAACTTCTTCATCTCCTTCATTCTACTGTGAGGCCAATGCAATTGGAGTTGGCACACAATTAGACCTCAATCACCTCATTTGGTGATCATTATCTGCATTCTGATCCATACTTTAATTATGAACTAGTAAGACTTGGAAACTAGTCCATACCGTTGGATATCCAGATCAAGACCCTGATGCTGTAGTCTTTTGTTGGTTTCAAGTTATATATGAATGTGGGAATGCATGGTCCCTTTAATCCTCAAGAGTGTCTCTAAGGCGATTTTCAATAATTGCCCTTGATGTGGGACTAGATGGTCAAAGGTTCAAGGCAAGATCAAGGTTCTGTCAGTTTTGCAACTTCATGTCCTCTCATCGCTGTATTAACTGTGATGCCAAGATCAGGGAGGTGGAATAAGCACACTCTGTCAAATGAAAATCAATTCCAAAGAGAAATCGCTCAGATAAAACACACATATAGGTTGGAGCTTCTTTGTCATTTAATGGTGCAGGGAAATCTCCAGGCAAATATTACAGTGGCAGGAATCTCTCTACTAATTGTTTAATTGCGTTCCTAGTTTTAGACCAATTGGGATTTTATGATTTCCTTGATAAATAAAAACTGAAGGCTTTGGGATTAAATTTGTTTCCAAAATATTCTAATGTTGAATACATGACGCTAGAGAATGCTGAATGTGTGAGATTTTGGTGAGAAGCAGGTGCATTGCATGATGTCCAAATATGATTCAATTATAGGATCTATAGTCAAGGCTGATGTTGATGTTTATCCTCTACCAGTATATCGGTATTTGGAGACGTTATTAGTAATTTTATATCCAAGATATTACGGAGTAAACTGATCCTACACTCTTGTTCATATCAATACACAATTGTTTGCTTTCCGAGGAAAGTATGATGTTTCATATTTGCTTTGAATGAAACTTTTGGGAGCTCCAGTAATATCATCATTGTGTTTGTGAATGAGATCTTGAAAATGGTTGATTTATCTGGATACATCATGCTTTTGGCTGAAGAACAAGGCGTTCCGAAACTATTTGGTATGCTTACTTCTTACTAAGTTTTACTGTGAGTTTTTACGAGATTAAGTACTTGTTCGGTCTTTGTCTCTAAGTGAAATGTTTGACTTTCTTATGAAGTAATAATTATGGTAATTTTTAACATATAGCATATTTAAATGAAGCCAATTGTGAGTATAATTGGGAATTTTTTTTTTTTTTTAAGAATTACACTTTTCCCTGAATATTGATCAGAATACCAATATGCCAGATAAATTCTGTTTATGAACCTAATTTTAGGGTTATGTAACAACTGTGCTGTCTTGAAAGACAGATATAGTCCTGTAATGATATAGTTGATAGAAAATCAATTTTGGTTGACGTTCCATCAACCCTGTTCCCATTTTAATACCAAACTTTGTACTTAAGATACATGTATACTATTGTATGTATGGAGATTATAATCGCTGGGGTATCTGATGATGATCTCATACCATACATGTATTTCATTTTTAAAAACTGCTCAGTTTTAATGTAGAATTGAACACATACTGCTTTTCAGTCTCCATTGATCACTTAATAAAGCTTTTAAACACAATCTTACTAGTTTATTGTTGGGATTTTTCAGTCACACTGCATGGACCAATATTTATGGAAAAGGCATTTGAAATATAATTGGCCCAAATGACAAATTCTAAGATTCCACTGAGCCTTAAATTATTTTGAACCCTGTCTTGATTTTTTTGCAAATTTCTTGTATTTATGTTTAAAAAAAAAAAGGTTGCCTTTTGATTCTTATTAGGAGATTCCGATTTTAAGAGTAAACGATAAGCATTAAGTATCAAGGTATTAAATATTTGGTTGTACCTTATCAGTTATAATTGATTACTTAATACATGTTATATAGTATTACATTGATATTGTAAAGATCATAGAATCTAAAAGTGATTCTTAAAAGGAGGAGGGATATCCAAACAATAAAATGCTTCCTTTGGTGATATATGTAGGCATGAAGGTAGAACATTGCAAAAAA
This sequence comes from Magallana gigas, assembly GCF_902806645.1. Lineage (NCBI taxonomy): Eukaryota > Metazoa > Mollusca > Bivalvia > Ostreida > Ostreidae > Magallana > Magallana gigas. The sequence continues at coordinate 42,220,268 of NC_047561.1, read as the reverse complement.
AATACTTACGGTAACCCAGATTGATGCGAATTAGCTGGTTATGTGGAAAATTGTGCAATAATATCTACACCTTCACAGCTGAAAGAACCAGCAAATAAATCATTTATTATCTTAATTAACATATCTCTCTCCACACCATTCCACAATTTTGGACATGTTCAAATATTAGTGTATTGTATATTACTGTCTATATACTAGGGTCCCCCGCAGACCGTGCCGACCTTGAGGTGTGGGACGAGATACTGGAGGTTAACGGACGCTCTCTGGAGAACTGTACTCATGCTGAAGCCATCACATTTATCCAAAAGGTACGCCATCAGGAGACTACTAAACTCTTTTTTCTAGAGTCTTAAACTTTAGACTATATACAGAGGACTTTCTTAGAAGTGAACTAAGAACAGCAAAAACGCTGATAAAAAGTTAACCAATTAATAACCTCTTTTTTGTATAATATGCAAGTACAAATGTAGTAGGTCAGCTATGTTATATGTACCAAGCTAATATGACACATCTGGACTCCAACTCTATATATGAAAAAAATATGCATAGTTTATTCAGGTGAGAGGGAGGGGTGTGGAAGCACCTCCTGTAGAGTTAACTTTTTTATGGAAAGGAGGGGGTTGCAAAGAAGAAGTTACAGTTTCTTTCAATATTTGCCCTAAAATTGAAAAGTTGTTTAAATGTCATAAAAATACACATGTACCATTTTGAACATGTGTGTATATAAAGTACCAAGTTAAACACTTTTATCTTGTTTCAATAAATAGTTGTGACTTAAACAATTTGGCATATTTCTAAGATGAAATGATGAAAAATGGCACATTTTCTTATTGTTTTTTGAAGAGGAAAATCGCCCACAACGAAAATTAATATTTTTTATGTGATATCACATGATAAAGTTATATCACGAGTTTCATTGTGGGCGACAGCTGCGGACATATTTTTATCTATTCAAAAAAGTACTAAGGAATTGGTGTCTTCTGCTCAGTTTTATGAAAATTACGTTAAAATGCACTGTTTGTGACGTCACAATTAAATTATAGGAAGTCTAATCAGGTAACTATATATAGATTCTTAATTTATGGGTATTTCTGTGTAAATAAACGTTACATTTCAATTTCTTGTGATATCTTTACAAATCACTTTAAAACAGGGCAAAATATGATTGAAACTGTACCTAGTTCTTTAATAAGCATGCAAGCAAAAAGTGAGTTTTGGGTCATCAATTTTTTATTCAATGGATCGTTAAGGTTGAATGATACACCATAATTTTATTTTATGGTTGGTTAAAGTATCATTTGTGAAACATGATTTTGTTGTTCATAGAAGGATATATTTTATACAATTTTTTCATTAAAAAAGTGGAAAATCTGTTTAATATACTGTAGAGCTTAAAATTTGGTGTGAAAAAATGTATGATACTGATGTCTAATAAATCATGTCTATATATATAGCAATGTCAATAAGATTTTTATTTCTTTTAATAAAAAATTATTGCCAGTAATGAAAATACAACATCTCTTTTGTTCATATTTTTCAAACCTATGAATAAATTCTTTAAAAGAGAGGTGTATTAGAGCAGTGTTATAAGAAACATTGCGAATTTCAAAAATGAACTACACCAAATCAAATTAAAATTAAACTGATCCCAACTCGAATGATGGAAAATTGAAGTATAAAACACATTGCCCCAAAAACTAGGACATTTGGTTAATAAACTGACAAATCAAATTCCATTAATTTCTAAGATGTAAATGAAGAAATATTGTTGGTTCTAAATTTCATTAAATTTGGATCGAGATCAGACTTATTGTTTTTAATCAGGATCGGCCAAATTTTGAAAATTATATATAGGAATAATTCTAAAATTTCCCCAATATATGCAATTTCTTTTTCTTATATATCTTCTCTATAAAAAAAACATCTTTTTGAAAGATTTTATCTATGCATGTTTAAAAAATATTTTTTTTAAAATATGTTTTATTTTTATAAATAATATTTTTTTTATTTAAAAAGGGATATTTGTGATTGACATTACACAATCTAGACATGATTTATTAGATATTTATATAATTCATTTATTCACACCAAAGTTTTGATGGAGTGATACTTGCAAGTTACCAAAACATTTTCCACATTCTCATGAAAAATATGAAATTATTCATATAAAATAAAGGGCATATATCCTTCCTTGAACAATGAAACCATGTTTCAGAAATGATACTTTAAAGGTCCATTACATGAAATTTTGATGTAGCATTCCACCTTAAAGAATTAATACTTAAAACTTCAACATGTTAATTAATTGGCCTTAAATTGTATAATTTTTATTTTGATTAGGATTGGTTCAGATTTCAAAATTGGCAGTTTTTCTTCAATTTTACAATTAATTGATTGAAAAGATAAAGTATCTATCCTTTTTCAAATTATTCTTTTCTAAAAGAGAACTGTCCCACACCGATTTTAATATTTATAACAAACATAATTATATTTATATATATGTACAACAGCAAAAACATATAATAATTTTTAAAAGATGTTCACCCCCCCCCCCCCCTCAAAATTCATTTATATTTTTTAAATAATGTGATATGGACTTGATTCCAGCTAACTATTTATTATATCCTATTATAAAACTAAATGCATCAATGATTATTCACCAATCAATCATTCATGCATGGAATGTTTTTATTTTTACTTGACACAAGGGGCCTCGTGTTTGTGACCTATTTATGACCTAAGCTGCCATCTTGAATATTTGGCATATTTATAGGTGTTAAATACAGTTTCACAACGAAAGTTTCGAGGACATTATGGATTTGACTTCTATGCCTTTATAATATGTGAAGTGAAAATATGACCTTTTGTTTCTCTTAGTTTATTTTTTCGGATTTAACTTATACACAGGTGAGTGTTAAAGTTGTCGCACCTGACCAGGTAACTTTTTTTTCCTTCCTTCTTGCAACTACACCGATGAGTCGTCTGTCTATAGTCAAACAGAATGTTGAAATATAGGTCTGAAAATTACGAATTATTGTAATGAATTCTGTTCGTGATCGGATAAAGTCAGTTATTTTCAATGTCGTAAGAGGCCAACTGGCCACTTTCTATTGTGTTTTGGCAGGTGAGTACAGGTGTTTTAATGACCAGAGCCTATCCCAGTGATTCACACAGTGTCTGTAAATGGCTGTTACCTGTGGTCAATTGTTTGATGAACTATTGTTTTTTTATCGAAGTCCTGTGATTGTTTATTTCTGTGTATTTTTAGTGTATCAGGACACGGTGTATAAAGCTGAGAGTCAAAAGGAGGAAGAATCACCAATCAGGAGGTAAGAACTGTTTTATACACACCTGGACACTCTGTTGTGTACACCACAGACAGGTTAACCCCTTGTTGTGTCAGGTGATTTATGCATTGCCTTTGTCATGTAGACAATTATACAGTATAATACGTTCGTTCTGCCTTTCCATATCAAATATGGTTGCACTTAAAAAAAAAAGTAATATGCTTTTGCATACATTGTCATGAGATCTTCCCTTCCATGCAGAAAATTGTAACATGAACTGCTTGGGAAACTTTATTTTCAACGAAAAATATATACTGCTGTTTGAACCACATATTTAATTGCATGTAAGCTTGATAATAAGCCTTGGGGATGTAAACTTGTAAATCGGTTTTGTTCCACTGGAAATTTTAAGTAAATTCAGTCTATGAACGATCTTTGGCCTCAAAAATTGATCAATGTATTGATAATCTCTATCATGTCTGAATTATTCATTGCTGATATGTGCTGTTTCCAGGTTTAATGGTCAGCACTAAAGAATTCTTCACATAGATCAGCAGATCCTTGATCTAGCATAAAAGATTAACACAATAAATTGTATCCAAATTCTACCAACTACTCGAGTTTCAGATTACTTGAATGCGTCAAATTTGGTGGTAATTAAGAAAAATGGTTCCCTCTATTTAGTTTACCTAATTGGCCAGAGTTCCTTAGAATTTCAATGTATCTATTGATCAGTAATATGTACTTAGTTTGTTTCAATGTTTCACATTAATATAGTGAAGATAAAAGGAAAAAGAAAATCCATTTTATGTTTACATTTATAAATCCCCATTTTCAATCAAAGTAAATAAAGACGTTAATGATTATATTTGCCTGTTCATTATATTTAGTGATCATTATATTAATGCATTACTCATATCTGTGCAATTTTACATTCATATATGCATATAATTACATGTATATATATGTGTACTACAATGTTATGATGCAGCTTAATTAACTCTATTGTAAAATCTTAACTTGGATGTATCTGCCTGTCCTTATATGATTGCAAAATATTTGAAAACTTGCATGCAAATTTAAGGATTATTAAGGAAATAATATAAATTACCTGTTAAATGTGTATCTAAAAACAAAATGAATTGATGCTTATAAAACATTGAAGTTAAGGGGAAAAAATGTGTAGCTGTAATATATGGTTCCATGTTTTCACTGGAAAGTCTGTCATTAGCATGTACCGTACTATCAGTTTTCCTCATCAATTAATTTTTTAGTGGTTCATGGATACTAGGTACTTAATTAACCAATGATGTACACCAATTCCTATAACTAATGCATGTTTTGAAGAAAAATGAGATGGGCCTAAAATTTGTGGGGGAAATATTGAGGAAATTTTTTTTTCTAATATTCTATGAGGTGACTCAAATAAGATGATTTATCATGAATAAAGATTAGACTATGAAAATAATTTGACTGTAGATTTTACACACACATGAATGGAAGTGCACCTTATCATGATTATGGTGTTATTTTATGAATATGCACCTGTCAATATCTGTCATAACATTGTTGCCTTGTGGATATAGAGAAGAATAAAGATTAGACAGTGTTGAGCGGTCACAAACTTACGTGTATGGGCTGTCGTGTATGGGCTGTCGGTGATAGCAGGGCTTTGGTGCTGTAATTTAAAGCTCCGGTTTATCAGGACTTATCTTTGGGAGGAGAATTGTGTTTCTGCATCTTGTTAAAAACATTGTGGAGGTACAGCTTTTAGATGACAAAAAGCTAGGGACTGTGTCAAAATCTATTCAATGAGAATGACTTTTTTATAGAGGACATACAAATTATAATTGAATGGATATTTAATAAGGGGAATGTTTGCATTTCTTGTTATGTGACAAAAGACTTTTGAGAGAGATGGCAATCAGAGAGGTATATTTGGTTCTTTGATGGTATCAAATTACTGTTTCATTTTGAGATGTACCCTTCTTGTCACCAAATTTTATGGGACAGGCCGAGGACTGGCCTTTTGACTTGAGAAAAAAAAACCTTGTGTATTGTTGTACGAGGAGTCTAAATACAATTTATTGATCGACCAAATTAATCAACGGACTTGACTCCTCCAAATTCCTGGAGAATTCCTTAATGCTGGGAGTCTTATTGTGGACTTGTGGATTCTTGGTTAAATGTATGTAGCTGTAGTGGGGAAAATACAGGAATGTAGAAAACTGTCACCTAGTAAGTATATATAGCTGTCTGATGAAAGGGTTTATTGCTTACATGTACGAATTGTCCCACAATTCCTCAATGCCCAGCATAGATTTGTAACCCTTCTGTTCTCTATATTTGGACCATTTCTCATTCTTTTCCTGTTTATGTGCTAAGAGTTTTAAATTGGGTTTAATTAAATCACAGGAGAAATTAAAGGTTACGTGACTAGAAGGTGGGAGATTTACTGCACGAGTAATTTGTTCTCAGTATGAGATTGACAAATGGTTGTTAACCGTAGAAAAATATCAGGCCCGCTATTAATCCAGTTTTGTATTGATTGAACTCTTTTGGAAAAGATGGGAAGATATTTAACAAGGAAGATTACGGAGCCCAGTGCATTGTTATCACTTTGCAGTTAAAAGCTGTAGTCACAATTTGAAATCATTGTTAATGTACACAGACAAATATTGTGTATTTGTTTAAAGGGACATGTAAACAGTGGGCCTGCAGGCTGTTGCACTGAGAGAGTGTGCATGATGTGTCAGGAATGACTGCAGATGATTTGTTTGTCATTTTCTGGACCAGATTACCTTAGAGGCAGCTGTATTCCAGTCCAATTAGTCATAATGAATATGCATTGGTTATTATCCATTGGGAATTCTTGTTGTGTAATTTTAAAATGATACTAAAATTATCTGTTCTGTCACAGCAGTAGAAAAATGATTTTGTGTGTATAACTTTGATACATGATGAAGTCATTAAATTTACACCAGATTTTACTTGTAAATCATGCTTTCCCGGAAAAAATCTTTTTTTTAAACTCGTGATTGTTTTTCATACAAAGTGTGTTTTGTTGGCCCAGAAGGCAAAATAAATTGGCAGTAAAGCTTAAGTCATGTGAATGTTGTAAATAAAGTCACTAGATAAATTGTTTTTGTTAAGCATTTTAAAAGGCTTTTCAAAGTAAAGCTGAGGATGGCATTGTAATTCTCTTAGGGTTTCTCTGTTTCCTTCTCTGTACAAGGAACTAGCCCCTAGATCATGTCCAATAGACAAATATTGACTCTAGGCATGCAAAGTTAACTTTTTCCTTTTTATTTTTGCTTGTGAATTGTATTTAAATGGTTTTATTAACTTTAAAGTGTACAATTCCATTGTTAGGCGTCAACTTGACCTTGTTGAAGATTTATATGTAAATGATATGCTAGTTCATTCTCAAAATTTAGGGCATCCAAAATCAAGAATGTTAACAAGATTATTTAGGGAAAAACATTAAATGTTTCTAAATGTATTACAGGTCCATCATTTGAAAACGTTCAAGATGCCTACATGATAGCTGTTGAAGATGCCGCCAAAGAGAGGCTGGAAAAATTGTCCCATACCCACACAATTGTCCCCCTTGATATGACTAAATTAGCCTTAAGCAATCAAAACGCTGCATCAGAAGAAAGCTTGGTTGAGAGTAACCCCATTTATGATACCTCCATGCCTGTGAATACCAAAGGCAAAGCCGTAGGGAATGGCCATGTACAGCAGGGGGAAATGAACGGTTTTGGTGAAAAAGAAATGACGAAGAAAAGTAAAGGTGACAAAGGCCGCAAAGACAGCAAGGCCAAACGGAACAGTACAACGGAAACTCCGCTCATCGAGAATGCTAGGAGTCAAAATTCATTGAATCATTCACAGGAGGAGTTGCAATACTATCATGAACAGGACGACAGCTTTAATTATCCTTATATTGAGAACTCTTTCGATGTGGATGATCCTGGCCCACACAGGGAAATGGCCATTGACTGTCCAGACAGTTTTCAAGGAACAGTGAAGTCCACACCCCGACCCCCCTCTTCACATTCTCCTTACTCCTACCCCTCCACACCCAACAAATCAATTGAAAAACTACCTGATGGTAAAACACAAACAGAAGTGATTTCTAATGGACAAAATGCCCCCGTTTCTCCTGACCAGCTGGAGCGTTTACGGAAACATCAAGAAGATTTACGGAAGCGAAGGGAGGAGGAAACTCGCATTGCCCGGGAACAGGAATTTTTACGCGCGTCACTACGAGGATCCAAAAAACTTCAGGCGCTTGAAAGCAGAAACCAGAATGTGGAGGGTGTTGTTAATACGGCATTCGAGGAGAATGACGATGAAACTGACAACTTGGACGATGGGTTTGGAAGCACAAGGGCTTCAGAGAAAGACCGATACATGAAGAAGAACCTAGGTATGCTCTATTTCTTAACATAGTCCAGCATAAACTTCTAATTATACATTTACTAATGGCATTTGCTTGATATCAAATTGTTCTGAGTCCAAAGTAGCTAGCGGTTGTACTTTTATTGGTTATAATTTGAGACAATAAATAAGATTGCCTGTGGGAAAAAACTTTACTGTAATTGAAAATCTTATATGATGACTTTGGTTGCACGAACCTAGACTATCATTAGGTAAATTGTTCTTTTTTTTTCATTGCATCAGATTGAATGTTTTCCAAGTTTACCAAGCAAAAAAATTGGCTTGGACGGACAATTACATAATCGAGTCAGAATTGCAAAAATATTATGAACTACTCTCATCACACATTGAATTAACCCCATTATAGAATCAAGTTGGAGGTGCAAGGTGCTATTTTCCAAACATTCTCAATATAGCTATATCATTGTATGATCCATTTTTTGTAGGAACACAGGACATCTTCTCATGTTTAAAACAGTTACGGGGTAAACTGAATGCTGCCGAGGAGAGAGATGAGTTGTCTTTCCTGACCAGTCTTTTTCAAAACCCACAGTTTCAACAGGCAGTAAACATCCACAGAAAAATGATCAGTGTCACAACCCAGTCCCCACCCCCTAAACCTGAGGCCACTGATGCCTTCAAAACCTCCAACGAAGTGATGGAGGAGTTACAGAATGCACAATCTCCATACTCCTCCGATCTTCTGGAAATGCTCTCTACCCCAGGGTTTAGAGTAAGTGAATATGTTAAACATTTGGGAGAGGGTTTATATAGGCATTGCCTGTTGCCCAATCTGTTTGAGAAATCAAAGCAAATTGTTTTAATCAAATTACCGGTACATTTACACAAATATTACCCTCACTTATTTCATGTTTCCTGTATTGGTAATTACAACATTTTCAACAATATTTGCTATTACCGGTATAAATTATTTTCATACCTTTACATACACAGTTTCATTTATGAGAAATTATTACATTGAAAAAAGATAAACAATTCAATGAAATGATTTCTACAATCTTTGTTTATGTTCATCACAGAACCTGTTTCGAGCGCATGATTTAGTGGCGGCCCAACAACTGAAGCCGGTGACCAATCTCCCAGACGATGCCTTTGAGCAGTATCCTATGCAAACCTATGGAGAGGACAGTGTCCGGATAGTTCAGCTTCAGAAAACCAATGAACCCCTGGTATGACAACTCTCATTGTTGGTCATTTTGATAAAGATTTTTATAGATTACTGTCTTTGATACACCCCCCACCCCCACCTTAACCCCAACCCCCCACCCCCTTAAAATGTTCCTAATATGTTTATTAGTTGTATAAATTGAATACCAATATTGAAATGAATTTTTAATGACTGTATGTCACTTTATATGTTGCTTAAAAGGTTAGCACTATATATAAAAAAAAGTGTCAATTTGTAGATGTTACTTAAAGACAAAGATTACCAGTAATTGAGGCTTGTGTGATTTTACGATGTGTTGATTGTTGCTTAGAAGACAATTAAGTGCAAGGCTTCTAATTTTAGGGGGCCACTGTGCGCAATGATGGGGATGCTGTTATTATTGGGAGAATTGTCAAAGGCGGTACAGCAGAAAAAAGTGGTGAGTGTTTACATCCCTGTAAACAAATACTTTGTTTATATAGTGATTTTAAACATGGTTCTTATTGTAATATTTTGAGTTTTGAGTGATATAAATTTGTGTTATACATTTAATATAACATATATGTAATAAATATGAAATATCATTATATTGGTATTGTTTATAAATCCAAGGAAAACCAAAACCATCAGAAACCTAAAAGAATAGCCTTGGCGTCTGTGTTAAGACATACATAAATTCACCAAGTTTATAGGTTTCTCAGCTATGGTACCAAAAATGTAGTAGCAATTTCCTTCTATTTTATCACCATACATGATAAACGATGTGTTGCTATGACATTTGTAGGTCTTTTGCATGAGGGAGATGAAATTCTGGAAGTCAATGGGATAGACATGAGAGGCAAAAACATCAATGATGTCTCAGACTTACTGGTACGTATCAGTTTCATTTCTGCGATAAAGTGATATGACCATGCAAGGATGCTGGACCACCAAGTAATCAATATCTGGTGCTGTCAAGAATACTAATCATGCTAATCAAAAGCTTCGAGTTACAGATTTCAACAAGTTGGGAATCGGGAGAGAAAAAAATCTCTGCCATGCATATTTAACTCCACCACCAAATTATTTTTTTGTTTTGGAAAAAATATAAACAATTCTCTGATGAATGATTTTTGAAAAAAAAAGATTTAAGAGATATATGTTAAAGATACTTTCAATCATTTGTGCTTTACATACAAATGATTTGTAAGCTGGGGGGTAGCTGTAGATATCTTTCATCATAGGTCTGCGAGAGAAACACTTACGGTAAAGTACACTCGTTCAGACTGTGTTGGATGATTCATTCAATTTTGACAACTCAATTCTTTCCTGTCAGAAGAGATTTGTCATTTTCATCATTGCATAGCCCCAGTAATAATTGGAATTTTCACTCTTGCTGTTGTTTCTTTTCTGCTGACCCTCTTTTAATTGAGAAGAACCTACGTCATTTCTAGAAAAAGGCAATTCTGATTTGCTTGGTAAAGTGTCGTCCTGGAAAAGAACGGTATTCTTTGTAAGGAAATGGAAATCAATTGTGGAATTTGTAACACAATCAGGCCGTTTTCCACATACTGACCAGAGCTGGTATTCCATGAATATTTACATTTAGATTGCTGCAGAGCTCTCCAACTCATGTTTTGTAAATAGCAAAGAGATTAGGTCAGGAAACCTGTATTAAGATCACTGAGATCAGGCCTCTGCAATTTGATGTGTTCCTAAATGTTGGTGTTCAAAACTCAGTGAAATGAGAACCTATATTAAAGAATTTGAATTTTATTAACAAATAAATCAGAGATAGAGACTATGATCTGCAATACCTGTAGTCGATTTTGATAAAATTTACCATTTCTTTCTTTTTAATACCAAAACTGTTATGTTCTTCAATTTGTATTAAACTTTGAATATCGCATAGTACCCTAACTCCATCACTACCCTCACTCCGTCACTTTCAGGAAACTCCTCGCCGTTTGAAATCAAGTGTGATTATGACGTCATTTTTTGTATGCCAAAAATCTTCAATCAAATGTCAACAATTTACAACGGTTAAATTTAAGAATGTGTTCAAACATAACAAAATTACACCTTGTTCATTTTATGCAACAATAATTGCCTGAAATCAGCTAACACCTTTTTACAGGTGCACTAAAATAACGATATTTCTGAGATGCGGGCCTATTTGATTATTTACCGTGGTCAGTCACTTTAATAGAGGTCAAGATGAAACATTTCACATGTAATATATACCAATTTTACTTATTTTAACTTGACCTAGATACAAGTTGAGTTTAAACCAAATTGTTAATGTGTCTTCAATCCCTGGCGTATCATAGATTATGTGGGTGACGGAGTTAGGTTCATAAGTTATTTGAATAATATTTTTATAAATTATAACGTTTCAGATTATATTTAGTGATTGCAAATGATAAAAACCGCAAAAAATAATTTACAGAGAAACACAGAATGTTTTCTGCTTATGGTGACAGAGTTTTGGTACTCGGGGATACAACTGCAGTATTTATTGTTTAATTCTTGATACACATATTATTAATTTTTTATTACTTTCCAGGCCAACATGAGTGGAACGATAACATTCATGATCATTCCCACTGGTGGCTTCACCCCTAAACCATCACCCCGCCAACAGGAGGAGCTGGTGAGTACCAGTCGTCAAGAAAAATATGCAACCTGTACAATACACAACAAAATTTGGCTCCAGACAAAATCTTCTGTAGTCTGAAATTGTTACCATGCCCAGAATTTGATTCCTATCTCTGCTTCATTTAACACACAGCAGGATTTATACTTAGAGAGAGTTTTGTTCTCTTTTTTCCCTAGATTCATGTAAAAGCCATGTTTAACTACGATCCAGAGGAGGACATATACATTCCCTGTAGAGAGCTGGGCATCTCCTTCATGAAGGGCGACATTCTCCATGTGATCAGCACGGACGATGCCAACTGGTGGCAGGCTTACAGGGAGGGGGAGAGGGAGCATCAGTCATTGGCCGGGCTCATCCCCAGCCGGAACTTCCAGGAACAGTACGGCACACAGATTTCATGGATTTCATATATAACAAATGATTTGCAGTTTTATATTCTATGTACAGCTGCTCCTTTGTAGGTTGTGATCTTGAATTGAATGCTCTTTTGTCATCCCATAGTTCTGAGGATACATATAAACTGATGAAAAGTGTAAAGTGATGAAATATTTTTTTAATAAGTACCCTTCTTCCTAGCGAACAGACTGTATATGAACATGAAAGAGAAGTTCATTGATTAAATGTATGATTAGTATTTGATGTAGAAATTCACAAAAAACATAAAATCACTTCACTAGTTGAATGATTTCTCATTAATTGAGCGGATTTTTATTTTAAAGGAGAGAACGCAATAAAATCATGTTGGAAAATGAAGCCAAAGAAAACAAAAAGAAAAGTCAAACATGTTCGTGTGGCAGGCGAGACAAAAAAAGAAAACGCAAATCCATGTATGGTAAGTAGAGACACATGCTTGTAAATCATGGACCTGTCAGTTTACCTGGTACCACACTGAAACACATGTCCCATTACTGAGGACCTCGTTCATAAATGTGCGATTTCTTTTCTTTACCAGAAACGGAAGAAATCTTAACATATGAGGAAGTTGAGATTTACTATCCACAGCCAAACAGAAAGAGACCAATTGTATTGATTGGGCCTCGCAATGTAGGTCGTCACGAATTGAGGTCAAGGTTAATGGAGTCGGATATTGACCGATTTGCAGCTGCAGTTCCTCGTAAGTTTTCACACTTGATTTTCTGAACAAGAATGAAATGAATAAAAATTAGGATTTTTAAATTTTCATTCATGATGGATAAGCATTTTCAAAATAAAATATGCATTGTTTCTTGTACAGTGAAATATACACCACTCATCATTTGTAATTCTGATGAACATTTAGATACAAGTCGCCCTGCCAGAGGGGATGAGGTGAATGGAAAGGATTATCATTTTGTCACAAAAGCAGAATTCGAAGCAGACATTGTCAGCAACAAGTTCGTTGAGCATGGAGAGCTGGAGAAGAACCTGTATGGGACGAGTCTGGACGCTGTCCAACAAGTGATTAACACCGGCAAGATCTGTATCCTTGTCCTGCACCCAGAGGTAGGCTGCTGTGTTGTTTTGGTGATCTGAAGTGCAATGTACATGTCTTTCTTTCTAAATGTACCTTCAATGTAGATCAATGCAATATACATTGAAACGCTGTGAAATCATTACAATGCATGGTGACACAATTTCTATTTGGATCCCATAAGGTCATAACCCAGAAAGATAACAAAACTATGAAACAAGTTGTCTCCCATTTTATTTGTTCACATTCAATTAGAACCATTTTAACAAGAGCTTGGAAGTAGTGTCAAACTGCAATGTCATGTAGGCCTGTTTATTTTATTGCTGGCTACGCAGCTATGGCTCTTTGAAATCAACACAATTTGTCTGGCTTTTGAGCTAAAAGTACACAACTTTGTATATTTCACTTGAAACCAGTGTCATTTTTAACTTGTTTTGACGCAATATATATATAGCTACATCCTACCGAAGTCCAAGGTCTTGTTAAGGTATCCTACTCCTCAATGTTGTTGTATCAAGATTTTCTTGAGAAGTATATCATTGAAATCTGTAGACAAAACAAACTTAAAAAATACAAAGATAATGGGGGATCAGTATCCATCCCTTTGAGTTATGGCCCATTTAATTTGACCTTTTTGCACCTAAAATGCAATTTCATCCTGATTAAGATTTGTTGTCAGTATTTTTGATTAAGCAAACTTATTTCTTCAAATATTGTTTTTAATTATGCACAATGGTCACACTGAATAGAATAGAGGGATTACGAAAAAAAATTGTACAAAGCTGCATAAATTTTTTTGTGACCTTTTTGCACTTAAAATAGACAATTTCAATAATAGTTACAATTTGATTTGAAATGAAAACTTCTTGAATATCAAGAATTTTATAAGATTAATCCAGTTTGCCTTAATATGTATTCAGTATCATTTTGACATAATATAACATGGGGGTCATTGATGTCAAATTTTAGATATAGGGCTTCAAAGGTAAAATTCTCGCAAAATTTGGCTTAAAAAATTCAGACACGTTCTATATATATGCATGATTTTATGCTAAACGGCTATCACAATTTCAAGATTTAATTTTGTACATGTCACACAGAACCTATAAAATATGTTACAAACCTATCAAATGTTAAAAATGTGAATAACGAAGAAAATATAATAAAAAGAAAAGTATATTGAAAATTCATAAAATTGCTTGTTTCTGTCATTTTCGTCTAAAAAACCTTCCGCACGAAAAAATAGTTCCCCAAAAAACTTGTTTGTTTCTTGAATTCAAATGGATTTTCTTTATGAATGTTGTGTAATTATGAAATAATAATCTATCTGTGATGATTAGATAAATAAAATCATATTCATTTTAAATATAATGATCATCTGCGCAATGAAATCAAAACATGAGTAGTGAGATACCTTAAGATGGTTCTACCGAAATGCCTAGAAACATTATAAATAAGTTATTAACGAAAATTTGTCTTTGCAAATTGAAATGATTCTACGGTTATACATACTTTTAAAATATATGTATTCTTTTTGAAAGGAAAAACAACATACCGGTACAATATTGTCAATTACATGCATTCCTAGAATTTTACTTTCATGTACCAGTACTCTGATTAATCAGGTTAACAAAATGTTATGGATGTGCAGTATACAGTGTGTTTATAATTACATTTCTTCTTTTTAGTCTTTGCAAGTTCTCAAGTCGTCAGACTTAAAACCATACATAGTATTTGTGTATCCTCCAAATATGGAAAAGTTGCGTCAAATGCAGAAAAACTTTTATCCAGATACCACCATCACAGTAAGAAATTTATCAGTTCTCTCTCTCTCTTTCTTTCTTTCTTTCCCTCTGTGTTTGTGTGTGTGTGTGTGCATATCTCTTTCTCATTTTGTCATTGATCTACAACTGGTTGTACATGTCATTACAGGCAATACATACTTAATTTTCAATATTATTAAACGTGCATATTTGAGCATATGGATGAAAAAGTACAAACAAAAAATATTCAGTTGATAAAAAAAAGTGAACTGTACAGGACCAAGGTAATAAACATGTCAATAGCTCTAAAAGATTTGATACTGTGATATATAAATAATTGTAATATTTTTACTTTCAGGATGATATGTTGAAGGAAATCATTGAGAGAGGTCGGGAAATGGAGGATAAATATGGACATTTCTTTGATTATATTCTTGTCAACCAAGACATGGACAGGGCATACGATGAACTGCTGCAGGAAATCAATCGCCTGGAGGTGGAGCCCCAGTGGGTTCCGATTCAGTGGGTGGACAGCTAGTCGCTGGAGCGGAATTAACTAGTGAATAAGTTGTTCATATACATTACATGGCCAGCTATTGTGTATGGGCCACACAACGGAGAAGGATAAACTGTTGTAGACTTCTAAAAGTGGTTGTGATAGGAAATCTTCAGAGAGGACCTTTTTTTTATTTCGATATCCACTAGTCTCTGCCATCTTCTCTTCCCTATTAAGAGAATCATCTTCATAGAAAATATTTGTATTTCAGATAATGATAAAAGACCATTTTTTATTTGAATCGTTTAAATTCTTGTGTACATAATTTGAAATTATTTCCTGTTATATGTTTACTTCATGTTTTCATTGTAATCTGCTCTGTATACAAGTGTTATTGTGATATTCTGGATAATCTATATGTACAAGATTATTGATCTGCGGAATTCAGTTTGCAATATTCCTGATGATGTTACATTCCATGAATAGAGAAAAGGTGGAATATTTTACAATATTTTTGTACTTTATAATAGTATCATTCCAATTACTGCTGACATTCAATGAAATAAGAGTGCTACTGGTAGGGTACACAGCTTTCAACAAATTACCAAAATTATGTGCAAAAAATTTCCCTAAATATTGTGAAACAATTATAATGACCTATAAATTAGGTAGATTTCAATGTGATTTAGTTTTAAAATTCTGAGCTTCTTAATTCTCTATGTAGAAAATATGTACATAATTTGCATGACCACTATTCTGTGCCAAGTCTGTTTCTGTGTAGTCTTCCAGGGATCAGCATTTTTTAGAATGTTTCATTAAGCAATGTGTCATTGTGAACAAACTAGTACCACCCATTCAATGTTATATTTTTTACTTCAGCTTGGTGATCTTGCTAAACCATAAGTTATCTCCCTTTTTGTGCATCATTCAGGTAGATTTCTATTCTGGAAATGGATTATATTACAATTATTGGAAATGCATTACTGCAGGGTCATTGTACCATGCACATATCCAGACTAAGTCAATTTTAATCAATATATTTCAGTCAAATTGCCATTCCTCCTTAAAAAATTAGAAAGTTGTGAAATATTTTTAAAGTTTTTTTTGAACAGAAATACTATGTATTTATTTTTGACAGTGCATGTATTTGTAGAATATTTCAGAAGTCTTATTCTCCAAATTGATAACATTTTAATGGAAATCAAAGGAATATATTGAGTTGTAGAGAACCGTAGATACACCAAATGTATGTGTGTATTGAAATGAAATGTCTTATTATTGTGCAGCATAAACCTTTGAAATTTTGTTCATCGGTTGTATACTATTGAAAGGAGTCTACTTACATCCATATAAAGTGTATCTATTGTTTTGCAAAGAATATTTTTATCACAAAAAGTAAATGATGTCTCAGATTATTTAAAGATGATGTATAAATACATGTAAGTTGTAATTAATACATAAAGAATAAAGAATAGCCATTATGTTATGCAAAGAACACATATAGGTATGTATACAAATGTATTCATTTTTCATGTCATGATAAAGGAGCCTGCAACCTTTGATGTATAATATACATGCACTAGACATTCCTTATGGTTGTGTTTTTATATATTAATGAACAAATTCCATGTTGCTCTATCAGCATGTAACTCTTTCATTCCTTTGTATGTTATTCAATTCTGTTGCAAGGTTTCTCTACCAAATCAGTTTATTGGAATGGATTTTAACCCATTGTTGAGAATGTTACCTCACATAATTAGCTTCACAGAAATGCTATTCAATATTAATATGGTGCTATATGTATAGATTTGTAACAATGGAATAAAGAGGGGGGACAACGTACTAAGTTGGTCCTCCATTCATGTGTACATACATTATATATATTATTATTATATTTACTCCATGTAAATGTATCTTCTAAAAAGGAATATTTTTACCTGATATTAAAGATGAATGTGATATTCAATGTTTCATTGTTTTTTTATTTTGTAGTTTCAATTCAGACCTGAGACGAGCTAACACCTAGATTTTATCCATTTTTTGTTCACCTTGATAAATAGGAATCGTTAACTGTCTATTGACAAACTTCACTTTATATGCTGATCTGGTTTTTCTAAAGATGGTATATTTCTCTGGAAAATAACCACAATCATTAACAAAATTTTAATCCCTTAAAAAACTGTCCAAATTAATGGAAATTTACTCATGAAAACATGGTTTCTGAAATAACATTCCATACATGCATATTGTTTTCTTAGTTATTAGATATGCTGAAATTTTTTAAGAGTATGATAGAAAATGAATGTTATATGCCCCCTCCCCGTTGCTCTCATATTTCTCCATATTTCATAGTAGCTTACTATAATTTTATGAGATACAGTTGAACCTAAAGATCTCAAATACAATGGTGATGTCAAAGTGATTTGGAAGTCCCAGCCACTTATTTTTTAAGTATTTTACCCTTGATATCTCAAATAATCAGATATCTCAAAGTTTTTAAAGCAGTCCTATCTACACTAACGTGCCAAAAGTATGTCAACTTTTCTCTTTTCCCTTTAAATTTCATTGAAAACAAGACTTATATTTAAAAGGATTTTTGTTGTTATTTTTTGTCAGACTTTGAAGAAATTTTTAATAATTGAACTAAATTCAATTTGCACTTGAAATAGTTTTCTAACAACTCATTTGTAAAAAAAAAAATGATATTTCAAACACAACACAAAGATATTTTAACTGCTCAGCTACTACAATGTATATATCTTTTGCAAAATGCAAGTCATAAGATCTTGCCTTGGATTGTGAAAATAAAAACTCAAGAACTGAAGGTTGAAAAAAAATCTAGAGATATTCTGAATTTATCGATCCAAGACTTTTCAAATATTGGTCAAGGTGTTACAGAGTATTTTTTAACGAATCTTTGAAAAATGTTGTTTTCAATGAAATACATATACTAGTATAGTGAAAAGAAAAAAATTGACATACTTTTTTTTGAGATAACAAAGTTTGACTGTATATTTTCCTAACACATGAAAAACCATTCTAAACTTTGTTTATCGGAATTAAATAAACAAAAGTTAATGCATGTGTATAACCAGATGGAAATTAAATGTAATGACGGACCAGACCAGGATTCAAAACTGTGCCTCCTGAATCTCTGGTCAGGGGCCCTACTGACTGAGCTATCTCGTGCTGGGATTCGAACCTGTCTGACTGTCATATTCTTCCCCCTTAAATGATCTTTGCCTTCGAAGATCTCACCAGCTAAGCTCTTTCCCTGGCAGGAGTAAATGAATCTGTCAGTTCCAGGGGTTGGCACTGCACCAGATGAAACAGGATGGGAGATATAGTGAAAGACCAGAGAGATTCGATCCCAGACCCTCTGAAACTGTAGTCAGGTGATCTACCAACTGAGCTCTCTGGCACCGGTCTCAAACACCAGTCTGGTCTCATTATTATTTTTCACACCCTAGCTGTTATATTGTTTCCCAAAAATATAAAAATGTACCATGATATATTTATCTCAGGGGGATAATTATAGTTTATATCTCAATAATTACATTTTCTCTCATGTTTCCAAAGCTGCCACTGGCGGATTTAAGGGGGGGCGTGGAGGGCGCACGCCCCCCCCTAAAATTTTCAAAGTATGCATGACTGTAGATGATTTGAAAAATTTTACTTAGAAAAGTTATCATTCTGTGTTTCACTTTATTTATAATTATGCCTGACTCAATATTACACCTCATTGATACACTAGCTGTGCTATGCTGACTGTAATTCTTCTGCTCTATAAACATCTAATCCTAATGCATGTTGACAGGTTCTGATAACAAACCAATTAAACTGTGTTTAAAACAAGCAGTGTTGGTCATTTTATTATGGTGGCTGCATCAAATCCCCCAGGGGCCTGAACTTGGGGCTTCGACCAAGAATCGACTGGAAATCCCAGCAGTTTTGTTTCAAGTGTAGACTGGGCTGTCATTTCCATATTGCGATGCAAGCAGAAATTTCTGAATAACTGTATATTTTTTGAATTTTTTTCTAGGTAAATAGACTATTTAAATATAAGAATATTGAAGATTTGATGCATCAGATATTTCTAACAGCTAATAGGGGGTCTGATACCGTAACGTCATTAGAATGTTGTAACTTTGATAACCTGGTTAATTTTGGGAGTTCTTAAATGCCTAAAATATTTTGTTTTTAATCCAATACATGTATTAGGTATAAGTATCAATATGTGTCAAATTGTTATATACTTTTGTGTACATAACTGAAAAAATACCACTATTTTGAGCCTGATTTTACCTTCAAAATACACGAAAACCCAGGAGCTTCCGGGGGCTTCGCCCCCTGGGCCCCCACCAGGGCTTTGCCCTGGACCCACGGGGTGCCTCAAGGCGGCCCCCAGACCCCCTGCCTCAATAATTTTATCCACGCCCCCCCTAACTACAAATCCTGTATCCGCCCCTGGCTGCAATAATGTAGACCTCCGTATGGGGGGGGGGGGGGCCGAATCCGGATGTTTTGCCCTATATCGGTTTTAACATCTATTTTATAAAAACCGGAAGTACAGTTTTTCACGCCAAACTTGAAACTAAATTTATCTCGATGTTATACGTATTGTCTTAAAATGCCACCAAAAATGAAATTTCAAGAAGGTAAATGATTTTTACAATCTTGTTTAAGAGATAAGATGATAAAAAAAATTGATCAGCGTTACTGTATGTATCTGACAAACGCAGAAATCGCTCTTATGCTTGCTAATTAGACTGTTGACGGTATTTGGTAGATTATATGGAATCATGTCATCATTCATTTAGTAATATATGAAACATTACTTATCTAGTTTAGTTTTTACTGTAACACAATATGTGTTTTTACAAAATATAGGCACTGGGCTAATTATACCATACAATAGCGATTTTACTTCAAATAAACAACAGTATCCTGGGCCTACAAAATTTTATTTTTTGCAATGCTCAATATACAATTTGCAATTAAACACAAACAACATACATTTAATACATCATGTACATGTGAAAAAGTAACCTCCCAGACCCAGGGGGAAAATGTTTGAATGAGGGAAGGGGGAAAATTCAACTAAAGGCTGAAGGTAGTCCTCTACCAAACTGGTACATATTTGCAAATTTTTGGTCCAAGTTGGACTCCTGGTATCGTAGATAGGCGTTGCTCTTCCAAAAACCCAGTTCTTGGATAAGTTCACCCTGTAAACCTTGCTGGAACACCCACGTGGCACCACCCCGCCGAAAGGAATGCCCGGTGATGCCCTCTCCAGGTAGGATTTTTCGCAGTCGAGACAAAAACCAGCTGTAAGACAGGGGTTTGCCATCTGTCCGTTGAAGGAGAGGGGATGTGTCTGAAGTCAAAGGGTTGGCAAAAGCAACCGAAATAAGCTACGCAGGGCGCTTGCAGGGCACAGTGGATGACGGTGCAGATCCAGGAGGGTGACTTGAAGTTGGTGCTCACGAAACTGCAAAGTTTTCGTCCAATTCAGGGATAACAAGAAGCCTTTGGCGTGCGGGCTTATGTTTTGGATACACAAGTCACGGTCCGGTACACAGATAGGTCCCTGAGATAAGAAGTTTCCAGGGCGCAAAAGTCAAAAATATGCTATCAGGCATGCCGCCCAAAAAAATAGCTCAAACTTGCTCTTTGTTGCTCAAAAAAAATTGGTGCACTAAAAAATCGCGCTTTACAAATAACATGTGACATAGCTGGCTTGCTGCCTAATAATAGAAAGATATGCGCGGAAACATTATTTCCGTAAACCTCATTCATTTCTACATGAATTAACATAAAAACTTATCACAGTCTGATCACAGGGGCTCGTCCCAAACTTTTTGTCTTCTTACTATGTGCCCACCCCTACTGGCGTGCGACCAGTTCTCGTTGAGTACCATTTCTCGCCAGTGCATTTTTACATCATTTTTCCTTTATAATTTTATATGTTGATAAAATGACATAACAATGAACTGGCAAGAAATGGCAATCAGCAAGAACTCAGGTCTATTCTGTTTTGAAAAGTGGACAGGCTAGACCTACGTAGGCTATGCCTGTCCACTTCTCAAGTGCCTGTCCAGTTCTATTCTGTTTTGAATAGATTATTTTCCTTTATAAATGTTATCGATTTCAATTAAATTTCACTGACATGTATGTGAATTGTTAGTGAATCCAAAGAATTCTCCCTTGAAACGCCCCCTCTAGCTAGTTACTGTAACACAATATGTGTTTACTGTAACACAATATGTGTTTACTGGCCGCACGCCAGTATACTAGAAATACACAAGGTGTGTTTTATTGTAATATAATAGGGGTGGCAATTTGCTATATTCTTTAATATAAGAAACGTTCTTTCTTTTATGAAGATCATTTTCGGATGTACCTCTTGCCATTCACATTGTATCTCAAAGACATTTATGGTAGTTTGTTCTTCTCTATTTAGTCATTGGCTCTTTGAAATCAACCTCTGACTTTAAATTAATGAAACTAAATCATTTGTGCCAATCAATGTATATGTGCCACTACTATCAGTGCAGGACAACATCAATTTCAAACAGGTTTTCTTTTGAAAGTATGTCCAAAGTTTTTGTTACCATCAATCACTTTTTGGTAATTTTTAATGAACTTAAAATACACGTACCATTCAAAGAAATAGATGTACAATTGACATCAACGAAAAGGGAAAAAAGCAAGGATTTCTTCAGTGGCAAGTCATCTCGTTTTTACACAGTAGAGAAATTCAAAGGAACCAAAGACAGATTTCTCAGTCTTACAGAGATTTCAATTAGGAAAATATGCCATCTTTTATTATTCAGACCCTGAACAATATTATCATCTGGATACTTTAATGTTGTTTGCAATGCAAAGGCTCTAAAAGACAAGCTAGAGGGGGCGTTTCAAGGGAGAATTCTTTGGATTCACCAACAATTCACATACATGTCAGTGAAATTTAATTGAAATCGATGTATAACATTTATAAAGGAAAATAATCCATGATTTTCGCATTGTTATGACACCTTTTTCCGTTAGGAAAAATTGACATTGTCAAAATATAAAAGATTTCCTAACAGGAGAGATTGGAAATCTTTTAATTAAGCATCTTTAACTTCAAGTTTTAGCTTGCACAATTTTTTCAACATTTTCATTTTGGTACATTTATGCTATTTGTCATGCAAAATCTTTGTTGAGGATATAAGAGGAATAATCATGAAATTTTTAATTTTATGTTTGAATATCATTTGACTCTAAAGCGTTTACTGGTATAAATATCATAGAATTGTAAGTTCAATGTGATTTAATTAAAACATATTGAGACAGATTTCAAGATCCAGAAACAAGTAAAAATGTAAATATAAGGAGAAATGGGAAAATGTTTCATTTTGCATCTTAATTGTTTAAAAAAATAAAGCCATTTAAAAGCTGAACTGTTAAATGTTCTTTTGAGGTACATTAATAGATTATTTTTTGCAATGCAAAACTCTTACTGTATGATTAAACGTAAAGGAATATTAACTAAATTATCTATGCAAATAACTTAAAATTTCTAATGATGTCCATGTTATATATTTTCCATATCTATCATTTGTCATAGGGGAGAAAGTTCTCTGCTTTCATGGACCTCTACTATATGAAGCAAAGGTAATTATTTCGGGGTTTTTTGAATTTTAATTTAGGATGATTATAGATGTAAATGTATTGCATTATCATATTTATGATCAATAAATCGTAAAATTAATTAAAAAAAGAAAATCAAATATTCTTCTTATGAGTAGTTTATGCATCAGTTATAATACCGGTAAATAGCATTATTATAATTTTCACATTTTGATGCTTATTAAAACATTTCCTAGTAATTAGTATTAAATTGCAGTATATTTAAAAAATGTTTTAGAAATAATAAAAGTTCACTTGATGAAAATTTTCAGTGTGTCAAATTTGAAGTCAAAGACAAAGTGAATCAATACTTTATACACTACAATGGATGGAACAAAAAGTAAGTTCATTATAATTCAGAATTCAACTATAAAACATATTGTACACATGTCATATATGTAGAGTTAATTACAAACCTTGGCATTGTGAAGATGATGTTATATGATGTTTTCAAAATTATTTAACCAATCAAATAGCAAGTTCCAACCAGAATTAAATCTTTTACCTGCATTACAATTGAAGTTTTTCATTATTAAATTCAAAATTTATTTGTACTAGAATATACAAAGCATTGTAAACAAGCAATGCAAGAGTAAAATATATGTAAAAAATATAAGTAAAATATAAAAAGTCTGTTATCCTCATTGTAGTTGGGATGAATGGGTTCCAGAGAGTCGAGTTTTAAAGTACAATGATGCAAGCATGCAGAAACAGAAAGAATTGCTGAAAGCTCATGTGTAAGCTAGTTCATACAATTATGAATAACAATCTGTTTAATACATGTCCTTAATTATAAACAAATAACAATATTTTAGTTTGCTGTCTGAAATATTAGCTTTGAAATGTTATAATTTATCTATGTACTGGAGTATGTTCATACTGACAGGGGCAAAGGAAGAAGCAAAACCAGAGTAAAGGAAAAAGAGAAAGAAAGGGCATCCACTCCAACGGAGAGAGGATCCAAACAGAAAGGAACAGGTACCGTATATACTCGCCTATAAGTACGGTTCGCCTATAAGTCGGTTGCCTTTTTCCAGCTTTAATTTGAAGATTTTGATGTTGACTCCCTTAGAGGTCGGGTCAATTTTTCAGGACAATTGATGTACAGATACTCTCAATAAAATACCACATTTTATCATACATGTTTTGAGTTCTAAAAAAAATTGTCTCCTTTTTTCACCCCTTAATTGCTTCTAGACTTTTTCTATCATGGGTCTATGATGTTAATAACTTTTGATTTTAAATGCCATTATTTTTTATGACACCAATTACAAGTTGGAAATAGCTTCAAAACTACCAGGTATTTAAATAGAGTCCTTTTGAAAATTTGATGTAAGTGATTGATTTCCTAACTGACTAATTAGGTTGGTAATTAGCCCCTTGAACTGGGGTGTTGGCTTGTGTTGTTTTAGGTGACATGACCCCTATATCTATTATCACCTTAGGTGTGAAAAACTGACTGCTTGAATTTTCTTTTTATGAACACAGGTTCAATGCATTTATCAGTTTATTATTTAAAAAGAAATATCTTACTTCTCTCTTGTGAATTTTTTTTTACTATGTCTCACCTATAAGTCGGACCCCCACTTTTCACTACCGTATTTTCCCGACGATTAGTCGATATTTTTTTCCTCTGAAGCAGAGCACCCGACTTATCGTCTTGTTCGACTTGTCGTAGGCTCGATGTCAGAAATTTTTTAAAAATAGCATTAAAAATCTTGGTTTTAATCATCTTGAGTTGGCTGTGTGATTAAAAATTACGTTGTTGAATTCACTGTTCATCTTTAATAATTATCGTTTTCACTCATCTGTCAACACATTAATACATAATAATAACAACAGTTATTAAAAAAATGTTACATTGTCTTTAATCAATCAAAAGTTTTACCGTTCCGTTTTTATAAACACATCGTCACATGGTTCTATGTATCACTAGTAGGAAGATAACATTGCGCAGTAAAATTGAAACCAAGTTTGAATGGAAGAAAATATTGCAGTAGGTCCGGGGGATGTTTTTTTAAAATTATTTTATTTGTAAAGAGTTGTTAGTGGAAAGTATAAATCAGAAATTTTTAATGGTCAAATTCAATCTTAAAATACGTAATCGGCAATTATCAATACTACTGTTTACAATAGGCTGACACCGGTTGTGTTAATAATCTTGCCCTAAGGCTGAGATCTTTACGGCAATTTCACTCCCTGTGTATATAAAGAGTACCGTTAAAAGAGTGATTATAGTTCATTGATTAATTATTGTACAATTCTTTGATTATTGTTAGATAATTTTTTTAGGAAACGTATGTATGTCGCATATCGTCATTATCAAGTCGTACAAATGATCGATCTATTTCTAACAGTGTCTATGTAAAACAATAGCGTGTAACTGCATTACTGGATACAAAGTAAACAAGTTTCATCAAATCATAGTAATTGCTAAGCTTTCTGCACTTGAGATCCCCCTTTGAAGTCCGACACGAGACAGGTGCATGCCTGTGACACCGGAAATTGTTAAACAAACACTGACCACGCGCCGAGTCAACAGGTGGCTGGTTACGTAATTGCGAATACACTGGCGATAGTCAGAGTGGATACTTATTTTAATGCTTGGGAATAAAATATTTCTGTCAAAGTAAGTTTAGTTTTGCATAACACGTGATATCGGGATTTGTTTAAAATGCAAGCGACTTTGTAGAAGTTGCCGGTATTTGAAAATTTGATGCATAAGTATAAAGCGTAATTGTTTAAATGCTAATCATTAATAATTATGGTAGCAATATCGGTGACATCGTGGCATCATACACTGATAATGTTACTGCAGTTTTATAGGCCATTTTGAAGTGATAAGATCGACGTATGGTCTGAGATCGACGTATCGAAGGATTTTGTTAAAATTTTGGCGAAAAACGGGCAATTCGACGAGTCGTCCGCATCGACGAGTCGTCGGGAAAATTTTCTACTCCCAAAAATCCGACTTATAGGCGAGTATATACGGTACATTGTCTATGGTTGCTAAAGAGAAAAATGTATCTATGTCTATTTAATGAAACCAGCAGTAAAAATAGAAATCAATGATTGATTGTTGATGTGAAATTTGTTTCCCAGTACTCATGTACTTCAGATAAAACTACATTTTCATTAAATAAGCGAGCCAGAGATGTTTGTACTTGGTAAGGTGCGCTGTTATTAACAGTGGGTTGTTTATGTTTATAAGCCTCCAATGCCTCGGGGTCAGCGGCTAGTTCACAAGAGTCCTCCACAGCTAGTACCCCCAACCCCTCCGGCCCCTCCGACTCCAAACGCAAGAGAACACGCAACGACACTGAGGTATTATCAAACAGCAGTAAGAGCTGCGTATAAAACTTTATATCCTATGTAGAAGTTTCTATTTCTTTGGGACTACAAGAGAACCCCATTGTTACTTGTTTTATCAGTAGAGGATATATTTTTTACTTCTAGCTATTATTTTTTAGATATTTTAATAATATTCATTCATTGCTATGATGTGTTTTACCAAGTCTGGTCAAGAATCAGTAGTGAATAGCATGTAAAATCAGTATTTTTCATATAATAATATCTTCTATAGATGTTGGAAAAAGAAATAGGAAACCTGTTCTCTAGATGAAAAAATTTAGATTTATTCCATGCTTTTGAATTAGTTTTAAAGGTATTTAATTGTTTCCTTTTGCTTGGACAGTCAGCTCCAAGTACCCCCTCACAAGAGACAAAGGAGTCCACACCCTCTGGTACACCGGCCACCAGCACCCCCACCCAGGGCGAGACACAGAAGAAACGAGGTCGGCCGGGGAACAGTACACCTGCTGCAGCAGCTGCAACTCCAACCACTGAGGTAAGGTTAAAAATAGATCAACTACATGAAAAATAAAGTACTTGAAGAGTTGATAGGAATTAACTTTTTTATGATGATTACATGGCTGCTGATATACAGTGCATATTAATACAGCTTTAGATGGTAAATAATTTAATGATGTTTATTAAACAGGTGTTGTAATGTCATATTTCCCCATCCTCTATCAATTTGCCTTGCATAAGAGCAGTTTCACATTTATATTTAAACAGTCTATTAAGGTTTTTAAAGCAATAGCTGTTTCAGTTTATCTGTTTCTTATTATCTGATGTTTGCATTATTCAGACTGGGCCAGCCACCCCTGCACCTGGTCCAGAATCTACTCCAAGCACGCCTTCAACACCAGTGACCAGTGAACCAGCAAAGAAACGGGGACGACCACCAGCTACAGCTGTCACAGACACAGTAAGGACTTTTGTCTTATAAAAAACAATGTATTAGCTTGATTGAGATATAAATGTAGACTACCATATTACATGTATTCATCAATTGGTTATTTAGTTTAGATAAAATAGTTTCAACTCTGTGTAACGAACCTATACATATCAAAGTAAATAATTCTCATTAATGTATGTATTCACACATAGAAATTTTAGTTGAGAGATGAGAAACAAATTCAGGTACATAAGGTCTTGAATTGTTGATATGTTTACATTGTAATCTAACTACTGGTACTTTGTAATCTAACTACTGGTACTTTGTAATCTAACTACTGGTACTTTCTAATTTAACTACTGGTACTTTGTATTTGATGTAGTCATCTCAAGGATCTCATGAATCAACAACCTCAACAGGGACAGGGACCCCCTCCACAGAACAGAAGAGGAAACGGCCCAGACCAGATCCTACGGTAGAATCGGTACTATTGATCGACCCACACTGAAGCTTGTACACCCACACCCCCTATCCCACCCACACAATAACCCCATCCCATTCTCACAACCCTCACAACCTACCCCACTACAAGCAATCTAATATTGATTTCCTTATCTCTCCCTACTTCACTAATATTATTTGACATCACACTCGTATAATATTTTAGAATTTAGGAACTGTGATTAAATTTAGATTATACCTAAGTACATGTATGTGTATGGTGTTGTTAGAAAATATCAGATTTCACTGTAGATTTTATCATAACATTTTAATCTGTTGCATTATATACACATTGTATTTCAATAGCTTATTTTAAAAAGTGTGTACATTAAAAGATTTCATCATTGAAATGATTATACTTGGCCTTTTTTCTCCCCTTGGGCCTAACTTTGTGTACCGGTAACTTCAATGTTTGAGTATGTACAATTCTGCATCTCATCTTACTCGGTGGTAGATGTTTTCCCTATTGCTTGTTACCAATTAGCAATGCATCCTTTTTTATGATATAAAAATGGATGTATGTACAAATACAATGTACAAGTACATGCCATTTTGTGTATGTTTTGTTTTTATGAGAAGAAAAATGATATTCTTATAAGATCATTATGTTGCACATGCATAATTTATCATAGTTCTGAGTTTATGATAACTTATTTTTTCTTTGAAGGAGGAGTCATTCCTAGCCAAGATAGAGGTAAAAATCAAGATTCCAGAGGAACTCAAGCCTTGGTTGGTGGATGACTGGGACCTCGTCTCACGACAGAAACAGGTGACTCTCGACATAGGAGTTGACAGATTTTCCTGTAAAATATTTATCAAATTTTATACCCTGTAATTTACACTATGCAGAGGCAAAGTTACGTACAAATTTTGAAACCGAATGGCACAACAATATCCAAAGTATACCAAAACTTCGTACATATATTCTTTTTAAATCCAGCTACACAGTCGAAAAATATGTTACACTAGATCTCCCAAAACCCATCAGATCTAAATTGGCTATGTATAGATGTGGTGTACTCCCCTTGAGGATCGAAACAGAGGAGAACCAGGGGGGGGGGGGGACAGAATATGTAACCTATGTAACGAAATCGAAACTGAAAAGCACTTTTTATTAGGTTGTCTATTCTTTAATAACCAGAGAAGTCATTTATTTTATAAAATTGGATATGATTTAACTGCAAGTCAAAATAATACAAATGATAGTACTCTGTTCGTTGACCTAATATGTAACTACCCCCACCAAATCGCTTATTAATGAATTATAAAATTTAAGACAGAAACACTTGACAAAACCGTCTTGCTCCCAAAACATGTCAAATTTATTCACATTGTAACAGTTTGAAAGTGACTTATAGGTCCGTTGGGCTGGGTGTATTGATGTTATATTTGTAAAATGAATTTTGTAATTATGCTATATACACATGTCACTATAATAAATTATTTACTTACTTTATATATTACATATACATAGAGAGGAAGAAGGTCACTGAATGATTTGAAAATCTCAATAACTGAATTTGTTCAAGATCTGCTGGAATACTAAACACATACTGTTTATATAATAGGACACAATTACAAGTAACAACAACAATTTCTAAGTGATTATTCCTATAAAGTATAATCACAACTGTGTTCGAACATAGTATAAAACTTGTTGGATATGTTGAGGCCTCCGACATGATTATTTAATCCTTAAAATGTAAAGCACACACTCATACAGAGGCATACAAACACAAGTTAATAGATTCCACACACAAGTTTGATGCTTGTCTGACTCTTATAGAATATTTGATATCATTCCAGGTAGTTTCTCTGCCATGTAAGATGTCGGTGGATAACATATTGGATGATTATGTGCGCACAAAATCTGCAAAAGCCAGCAATGTAAATAAGTATGTTCATTTTCTTCTTAGTTTCTCAAAATTCATAAACTAGTAAACTGTCTTTTGGATTACTGGTATTTTCTTTAAGATTATCAGAATAATTATTGTTTTTCAGAGATGCAATTGTAGAGGTCACACAAGGTATTAGAGAATACTTCAACGTCATGTTAGGTACTCAGCTGTTGTACAAGTTTGAGAGACCACAGTATGGAGAGGTACATATCTTTTGAACTGCCATAGTATTTTATCATTTTCATTTTTTTTTTGGAAGGGGAGTGTGGAAAATACTTTTCTTGTTCAAAGCAACCTTTTAGTATGTATTTCCATGAATGTTTTTTTTTTTTGCAGATTATGAAGGAAAATCAAGATACTAGTAAACCAATGAGTGAGATCTATGGGGCCGTCCATTTGCTAAGACTTTTTGGTAAGAATAGCGATTATGTGTTTCACCTTTAATTTGATTTCCTTGAACATTACTGCATCGTCGGTAACCTATGGTTAATTACGCGTCGTTCCTTTTTCCATCATAATGGAGAGAGGAATGACGAGAAATCAGCTGTGGGTTTCCGACGATGACATTACTGTAATGAAACTTTTCTCAATCAAAGTACATTTATAAGATCACCTGTATATGCATGTACATGTTATATCTGGCTTGCATATACCCATGACTTTTTAGCTCACCTGAGCTAAAGGCTCAAGTGAGCTTTTCTGATCACAATTTGTCCGTTGTCTGTCGTTGTCGTCGTTGTAAACTTTTCATATTTTCATCTTCTTCTCAAGAACCACTGGGCAGATTTCAACCAAATTTGGCACAAAGCACCACTAGGTGAAGGGGATTCAAGTTTGTTCAAATGAAGTGCCACGCCCTCTTTAAAGGGTAGATAATTGAGAATTATTGAAAATTTGTTGGTATTTTTCAAAAATCTTCTTGTCAAAAACTATTCGGCCTGAAAAGCTTAAACTTGTGTGGAGGCATCATCAGTTAGTGTAGATTCAAGTTTGTTCAAATCATGGTCCCCGGGGGAAGGGAGGAGCCACAAGAGGGGGATCAAGTTTTACATAGGAATATATAGAAAACATCTTTAAAAATCTTCTTCTCAAAAACTATCAGGCCAGAAAAGCTCAAATTAAAATGGGAACATCCTCAGGTAGTGAAGATTCAAGTTTGTTCAAATCATGATCCCTGGGGGTAGGGTGGGGCCACAATTTGGGGATCAAGTTTTACATAGGAATATATAGAAAAAATCTTTAAAAATCTTCTTCTCAAAAACTATTAGGCCAGAAAAGCTCAAATTAAAATGGAACATCCTCAGGTAGTGTAGATTCAAGTTTGTTCAAATCATAGTCCCTGGGGTATGGTGGGGCCACAATTAGGGGATCAATTTTTACATAGGAATATATAAAGAAAATCTTTAAAAATCTTCTTCTCAAAATCTATTAGACCAGAAAAGCTTAAACTTGTGTAGAGGCATCCTCGGGTAGTGTAAATTCAAGTTTGCAAAATCACAGTCCCTAGTGGTAGGGCGGGACCGTGATGGCGGTTTGAATTTTACATAGGAATATATAGAGAAAATCTTTAAAAATATTCTGGGAAAGTTTTCGGTCCAAAACTCAGTACTTAGTGTGAAAGCACAGGTTATGCAGATTTAAGTTTGATGA
Organism: Magallana gigas; assembly: GCF_902806645.1. Classification (NCBI taxonomy): domain Eukaryota; kingdom Metazoa; phylum Mollusca; class Bivalvia; order Ostreida; family Ostreidae; genus Magallana; species Magallana gigas. The sequence goes on along the minus strand of NC_047561.1, from coordinate 42,189,057 downwards.
AACCATGATTCCCTAGAGAAAAGTGGGGCCTCGAAAAGGGGGGGGGGTTGAATAGGAATAGAGAAAAATCTTCTTACAGGTACAACAACAAAAGGGGCTTGGTATTTACCAAAAAATAAGAGGTAGATAAACAATTTTTAGCAAGATCTACTGTACTCAGTTGTCAAGATAGTTTGATACTGTAATGCTAATTGGATCAGAATTAAGGCAAGTGAGTGATGTGGCCCCTGGGCCTCTTGTTTATTGATCCTTTCATTGCAGTTAAACTTGGAGGAATGTTGGCTTATACATCTTTGGATGAGAAAAGCATACAACTTTTACAGAATCATCTGCATGACTTTTTAAAGTAAGTAAAATATTTGTCAGACAAATTTTCAGAAATTAAAATTATGTATAGGCATATGAATATCTGGCCCTGGGACCATAAAACTTAGACTAGCTCACTTTTGATCTCAGTCTCACTTTTCTTCTATTTGTTTGTTTAATAAAAGGGAAACTGAGATCAGTAGTGAGCTTGTCTAAGTTTTATGGCCCTTGAGCCTGTTCATACTCTGTGTGGTGATCTAATACAATGTAAAATTACTGAGCTTGGTGTTGTTTTATCAAATTAAAACATTCAGTGAATACATTTTGTAAAATCTCTACCACTTATAGTAAAGATTAAGGTCAATAACTTTAATGATATCCTTTAGATTAATAAAAATGCAGCTTTACTGTTTTCATTATTTGTTTTCATTATTATTTCAGGTATATGCAGAAAAATATGTCCACTTTATTTTCCCTAAATGACTACATTGTGGCACCCCCAGAGTACCACCGTAAAGCAATATAACCCGTTATTCACCTAGCCTGGAAGTGATATCATGATGGAATAGTGGGACAATTGTTGATTACAGTTTTACCATTTACATGTATTTTGTGAGATTTTTAAAACATAAACAATTTAGATATGTTTACAACATACATGTTTGTTGTACATGTACGTTGAAAAAAAAACATGGCATTATTTGAGTATGCTTTGATTTTGATGAACATGTACTTGTATTATTACCAGAGAACTAATGTAAGAGAAGTTTTACATCTCGTTGCTTGATTTTTATGGTCACATGTGTGAATGATGCACCATTGTTGATGAAAGAAGGATATTAATTTTTTTGTACAGATACCACATTTGAATCGGGGCAAAAAGTGGTCCTGGATCCAATATGGTTTTGGATTTTAGAGGTACACTGTCACTTGTTTTCATATATTAATAGTTCACAATCATACAGTAGCTATTGGTTGGGCAAAACCAGCATAGTTCATAATTCGATATATGTTACTGGTTGCATGCAGTAAAGATACATGCAAATAAAAGTGAAAATCCAAAATTTTGTTCTTAATTTGTTGTCAACTGAGCTTTGATATAATTGCAGTCTAATATGTGATAGTTTATGTAATAGGCTCAGTACTGCCTAGCTTCTATTAGCTTTAGCAAAATGTAGTGGGTTAAGCCTTTAGCTCATTTGAAAGAGCGTTTAAAAAGGAAGGCCTTGGGTTCAAGCTGTCTTGTGGTCTCTCCTGTATATCCTGCTTCAAATGATTAAGGACTGCGATAATTTACAGGTGTAGCTTTTGTAAGTAAAGAGACTAGAAGCATTAGCTCTCGTTTGATCTGGTGTGGTGTAGGATTTGTGATACTTAGCTCAGTGCCATACGTGTCCCAAATCTGCAAAAATAATTTTTAGTTAAAACCTTGGACCAAGGGAGCCATTTAAATCTTGCAATTATGTAAATTAATAGTTGCCTTTGACCAACGGAACCATTTGAATCTTGCAATAATCTAAATGGACAATTGAATGTACATGCAATACAATCATGAGACGAGAAAGCTTAACACATCCATGTTAGCTAATATGAATTCACAAGCTGTTCCTCAAATTAGATTCAATACAGGGAGAAGAGGGACTATAGCATGTAAGCCAATATCTTCCGAGAAAAATAATAACTTTTAAAAAAACTCTTACTATTATATACGTTCAGAGAAAAGTCTCGCCACACAACTTGCCATTGCCTTCTACAATTTTACACATCACGTTGTCACACAACACAAGAATGAGCTATCAAAAATTCATTAAACTTGCTGTCGCGCTGTCAGGATTTCGATGTGCCAGAGAAAAAAATGTATTGTTATACTTTCATGTTAAATACTGAAATCTGATTGGTTAAGACGCACTTCATAATCCGTTTTGTTATACTTTCATGTTAAATACTGAAATCTGATTGGTTAAGACGCAGTTTATAATTCGTTCTATTACCCTCAGCGTTAGCAACTCACTTAGCAACGGGTAACATTATATAAATAGTGCCTGCTTGGGAGGGTAACAGTTGAAATTGACACCCCGAGAAAACCATTCTCAACCGACGCGAAGCGGAGGTTGACAATGGTTTTCGAGGGGTGTCAATTTCAACTGTTATCCTCCCAAACAGGCACTATTTATTTTGTTATACTGAATGTCTTAATTTTTTAGAAAAAAATTTACTGCTTTTATATAGGAATAACGTGAATTCTATAGCGAACCGTACGCGCATAATTTTCGCGCATGTAACAATTTGTAATGTTACACGTTGCTTACGCTGAGGGTAATAGAACTGATTATGAACTGCGTCTTAACCAATCAGATTTCAGTATTTAACATGAAAGTATAACAATAAAAAATGTTACATGCGCGAAAATTATGCGCGTACGGTTCGCTGTAGAATTCACGTTATTCCTATATAAAAGCAGTAAAATTTTCTTAAAAATTCCAAACAGGCACTTTTTATATAATGTTGTGTTATTGTAATGGCGTGTTGTGTAACAGCGCGATGCGGAGTTATTGCTGTTGTTTTTGCGCGATTGCGTGCTTGTGCAGTTGTGTTATCGCGACGGCGATTTTGTGACGACGTTTCGTGAGACAGGATTTATATCTGAATACGCTGGTAGTTTTTACAATGGCCCTATCCGGACACCATAACGAAAGCTATATGATTCATGCAGGATATATGCATGGTCGACCACGTTTTTCAATACAACACCTTTCAACAAACTTCTTTGTATGAAAAACAGGGATTTCCTCTTTGACGTGTAGGTGTATGAGAACAAATGTGGTTTGAGGTAAATGTAGAAATCCGCACATTACACATCTGACCAAAAACTAATAACGAGAAGATTTGAGGCCGCATCAAACCGCCAGTAAAATAACATTGCTAAATCTGCCAGAATTGGACAGCACCATTTGATTATTGAAAATAGCAGGTAATGATGAATTTCACTTCCGGATTTTAAAACTTCCGAGGTGAAACAACGTCAATTTTTGTAGCTTAGCCTGTTAATTGCAATTTCAAGTCCTTATGGTGTATTTAAAAATAATTGAATTTGATTTTGCAAATATTTTTCTTTTTATGAATCTATGAAATAGCAAAACCGTTGATTTCTGTATATTTTCAACTATATCAAACCAAGTCGGCTTTTTAACAATGCCATATATATATTTCTTACATGATCTAAAGTTAACAGTAGAAAACCATAAAAAAAATAATTGCAGTGTTAATTGCAGACGGGATTTGAGCAATTTAATTAGAATTATAGAGATGTTTCGAATACCGTTTCTCATACTCCGCGCTTCACACTATTTGACCACGTGACCAAGTTTGATATTTTAGATAGCCATATTGAATTCCTATTCAATAGAAATGTTGGTGTATAACCCCAATTTGAATAATATACAGGGACGCGTGGTATCGAGTGTGTGACCAAAAGGGATTGCTCCCTCTTTCGTTTTGAAACGTACCATAAAAAAGGAATTATGAACGAATTTTTCTCCAGTTTTAATAGATTTAGACATCTTTTTTGTCTTTTATATTTTGATAAAACGTACAACAAAAAAGTTTACATAAACAAGAACGTTCATTTGACATTTTATAAAATGGAACTGGTCGTTTAAATTAGGGACCAAGAGGACTATACTAAACAGTCTTAAAATAATGAGGATTTACTTTGAAATATTTTGTTATAAGTTATAGAAGCGATTATGTTCATTTTTAAGTGTTTTGTCAACACAGGACAATTGTTTGCTCCCTTGTTACGTAATAAATAATTTTTAGAGCCAGAGGTCCAAAATTTTGATCTTCAATATATATATCTCAATATCACAAAATTAAGAAATATTTTAAAAGCGATATTGAAGAGAAGGCTAATTTGCTTAACATTATGCAATGACAATTTGTGTTATACTGTCCCTAAAAGGAGTTACAGGGTCAGCCTCTAAAAGAAATCTCCAGAACGGTAACAATTTCTAAACACTTGTTAAACAAAACGTGTTTGCAATTACAAGAGCTTTCAGTTGTAATTAAGAAAAAGGGGCTGGTGCTTCACGTTAGGGGCTAAGAAGGCTCTAACCTACTCTAATAATAACTTTTTACTTGAGAATATTTTTTGTAATACCATACTGAAGCAATAATGTTCATCGTAACAATATTTACCTATACAGTACAGTACAACTATTTGATTCTTTGTCACGTAATTAAGGATTTTTTATCATTAATACCTAAAAAAAAAATAGAGAAATATTTTTAAAAGCAATATTGAATAAAAGAAGCTCAAAATAATGTGCTTTAACAAAATACACTTGTTCAACGGCTCCTATAAGGAGATAAAGGGTCGGTCGGCCCTAAAACGTGTTTTCCAGATATCTTGAGAACGGTGCAAAGTTTCTAAACATTGCTGACAAAATGTGCTTGAAATGTTGAAATGACAAGAGCTTTCATGTGACATCAAGAAAAAGGGGCTAGCCTTTCAAATTAGGGTCTACGGGGATATTAAGTCTTTCTTCCATAACTCAATCGCTTGATTAAAAATAATATATTCTTTCGAATAAAAAAATCCGTCCCATTTAAGTTTTGTTCTTGAATATTCAAGTCGATCTTTGCCTTCTAAAAATCGGACGGAAGACCTTGTCGTAGCTCCTCCAAGATCGAGTCTAGTTACATTTTTTAAGGTTTAGGGTTGACCGCCCTTCCTTACTAAAAAAAAACGATGGCTGACAAGCGCCTGAATCAGACAAGAGAAAATTTTCTTGCTTTTCTTTAAACAATAAAATGCGTTAACGGGTTTTGTAATCTTTTTTCTGCAATGATCGCTACCTTCATTACCCGCATGAATCATCAAAGAAAGTCTTTTATTGTTTATATTAACATCTTTCTATTAACAAATAAATAAATTGATTAAGAAAAGTAAGTAAAATTAACTGAACTATGTTAATGTACATAAGTGTACGTTAGCTAAAAGAAACTGCCAAATCGTCTCCAGTGAGACCTTGAGTCTGAGGCCATCATGATTATTTCGTACAGTCCGTGATATTTTGGAGGTCGCTGTAGGTTTGGACCAATCCATAAACAGTCCTGTCAGTTTCAGCAGCTGTAGATTTCGACCACTGATAAACGGGGCGTGTAGATTTAAGTCTGGTTGTTTCTATAGAGCTATGAATTAGCGATAAGTTTTCGTAAGAAATAGAGGGAATAATACTTGGTTGATGTAATTTTAGATAGTATACTATGATGTAAACTTTATCACAGAAAAAAGTGCATGTCTGTGGTGCCTGATGTCTACTATATTCTCTCATTTCAGTAGGATGACTGATCAGGTCATGTCCGAGTCGGTGTATAAAGGCCTGTGTCGTGAGATAGGGACCCCACAACAGGTAGCCTACAGGAGAGATATACTGGACATAATGGAGTTATTTATTCATCGAATTACAAGAATCGACCGGTACAGAAAGATGCGGAGTGGTAGCAGTAGTGAAGGTTTCCGATTACGTGGATCAGACTTGGACAGTGTGTTCTGGCCACCTAACCACAAAGTGATTTGGTACCACTATCAGTCATTTCTGTACAAAACGCATGTACATGTAGACAAATATGCATGGATTCTTTGTGACAATTCTGATAGTCCACCAGGATACACTTTACTTTGGCTTCCAACTGAATGTGCTGGTCCACGTGTTTTGTCAGCCTGTGAAAAGATTCAAGAGAGGCTCTATATATCAAGTTCGATATACAGAGAGAGCTCTTTATCAAGGCCTGGTTCTACAGTGCATGGACCATGTAGGAGTGGAAAAGTGATTTTTATTTCATATGATGACGCGTATGGTTTTGGTAGCGATTTCTGGCCTCCTTCGGCTTCCTCATGGATAGAGAGATGTCACGCCTGGCCTTCACCTCATGTTGTCGAGAACATTGTCCGAAATGGGTGTCATTTCGTAGCAATAGGACATAAACTAGGAAACCATATAGACAACGAGTGGAGAATTTCCTTCACTCAGGCTGAAAAGAAACTTGTGTACTCAATGAATCATACACAATTTTTAACATATGGTTTGCTAAAACTGGTCTTGAATGAGAAAATTAATATTGGTTTAAAAGATGAAGATAAACTACTATGCTCCTATCAAATCAAAACAGTCGTTTTCTGGGCAATTCAACAAAACCCACTGCATCAATGGTGTCCACAAAAACTTTTAGCTGGATTTTGGGTGTGCTTTAAACTCCTTATAAAATGGGTGTATGAGGGGGTCTGTCCCAATTTCTTTATTCCCCAAAACAATATGTTTCTTACAAAAATCCATGGATCAGCACAAGTGAACTTATTCAAGCAACTGTATCGTGACTATGAGGAGTATTCCGATATCGCATTTATAAGCAGTCCAACAATAAGACGTATCATTGAAGTTCGTGTTTTTTCCAATTTTAACCTTAGGATTAATTTTCTTGATGTCACTAAGCTACCGGGAGATGAGTTTGATGTTTATTCATTTGCCGAAATAGAAAGTAATGAGTACTGTCTTCCGGACCTACAAACCTTTGCAAAGGCCATAAAAGCTGTAGAACGGCTGTTATATTCGCCCCTGACAGAGTGTCAGTTTGTTTGGATACAAAAATGTACAGTCTCAAATCTTCAGAGAGCTGCTTTCATTTTGCTCAACACGTATACTAAAGGAAGTTCCAACAAACTGGTATATAGTGCTCATAACACGTCCCTCCACATGCTGAAATTAGCGGCAAAGTTTGGGTTTGTTTCTGACTTGTTGCATATTGCCATTTACTTCTACAAGACATGCAGATACAGAGAAGCTTTATCCGTTATAGAGAAAGCAAAGGACAAGTTAGCACAGCCACACGTGATATATTGGGGGCGAGTGAAACCAGAACAGTATACTAAAGCCGTAGATGGAATGTCTATGTCTGCAAAGATGAGACATGCTGTTGCAATCGATATTTCTCTCGAAAATGACATTTGTTACATTAATGAGTTGATATCAGAACAACGGTCTAGTAAACAAAATGGACAGTATACACTGTTTATCCCACCCTTCATATTACTGCACATGCTAGAGTTTTTCTGCTTTCAACATGTTGACGCACAGAGAGCAAAAGCGGCTCTAAAAGATATCGAGCTCATGGTCCATAGTGAAAAGTTAGAAGTCGTACACGTTCCTTTGTATGACAAAGATATCTCCTGGGAGATCCTTGGAATCTGCCAACAGATCACAGGGAACCTCCAGGCTGCCCTGTACTCATACAAGCAATCACTAAAATACCCACATCAGAAAATTCAAACTGCTACTATCCGCAGAATTTGCGATTTAATTAAAAAGATGAGAAAATAAGATTTAAGGGGTGGTATATCCTAAAAATTTCTCATTTTTCATAAAATATATTAATTTGCAATGCGTCAACATAAAAATAACAACCCTAAAACTGACTAATTTAAAATAGTAACAATTTGATTTTAAAGAAAATCTTTCTGAATATCAATGTTTTTATAAATTTAATGCAGTCCCCAGTATGTAAAATATAATTGTTATATACTTCAATAATTTTTTTTGTATAAAATATGAGCAAATTTTTTTATGACCTCAATCATTTTTGTCATCAAAATGTTAGCAAGAATCAACATACACATGTATAAAGGTTCAATTTTTTTTCGGTGTTATCATTGTCCGTATATAATGACTTGTGTGAGCGTGTGTGTCTATATACATGTAGGCCTACATGTATATATAATTAAGAACCATAATCAATTAATACATATATATTGTTTTAATGGTTATTGTCAGAGATCTTTTATGTACATAAAAGTAGTATACTTATGCTGTAATTGTACTATTTAAGTTTTTGATTTTTTTCTCTCTATCCACAAACTGGTTTTTGCCAACCTTTTTTTTTTTTGCCCATCTGAATATATATTTTATGCATCTATTTTTTATGCTTCATCGTACTATTCTTTATATGTATTACCTTGCACCTTATGGAGAAAGCTTACATAGGCATTGCCTGCTGCCTAATCCATTTATGTAAATGTATATTTGCATAATAAAATATGTTCAAATCAAATCAAATCAGAGATCTATTTTTATCACCAGAACAGGATAAGGGCATTTCTTGTTGTTATTAAAATATTGTAAAAAAGTAAATTGTACAGACATTGTAAACCTGAACAACAATGCTGAAGTAGTTAATTAACCGCACTACGATTAAATAATATAATGCAAAAACATTCTTAAATCAACGTCTTTTTTTGAAAATTATTTTGGGCACACGTTATAAAAAACATTATTTCATGTAGACCTTAAACATCAGTCAAAAAATACAAGCTTAATTTGTATCTTTATTTTATATATTTATATATTAACGGTAGTATGGGACACCTTCAATCAAAATAAACAATAAAATCAAGAATAATTTTATTTTTATTTCTTTCCCAGAATTGATAACAAGCGTAGCGCAATGTGTCTAAGCGTTAACTACGAATCTGTAAGTCTGGATTTCAAATGCCGCTGGGGATTTTATAATTTAATTTTGTTTTTCCAGAAACTTTTAAAACATATTTTTCGGTTCAAATATTGTAAAATTTGAAAATTCTAAATCGGTAAAAGTGTTTGGTTATAACGTACTTTAATTAATCCACATTAATATCCACAGGTGTTAAATTCTACCTTTAAATTCTTAAAAATATTCCATAGATTTAGTTAATATGCATGATTTACATCAATTTGATGGTTGTGTACGTGCTGATTTACTCAATTCTTGAGACAACCGGTATATGGGGACATCTAAAAAGACTTTCCTGAATGCCTTAAATAATTAATGAATCCGAAGTAAATAATAACAGTATCAAAGTCACAACTCAATGTCTGAGATACATGTATATGTTTTCTCATCTCTAAAGCATGTCACAAAGAGTATCATAGCGCTTGTATCAACTTTTAAGTTTGGTTTTGAATATTCTATTCCCGCCCTAAGTTATCATTCCATACAAGAATGCGTGACCCTTGATCTGAAGAAACTTGAGAGCCCATTAAGTGGCAGGTTTGGTTGGAACAATCTTGGTGGAACATGGTTTTGGAAAAGAATAATTTTTTTTTAAATTGACAGATTGATGTCTTAATCAGAACAGCCAACTTGAGATTTCAGATAAGGTTAGTTGAAGTCTTTTTATAACTGCTTTCTTCTCGTCAAAATATATTTCAAATACATGTTCATATTTTTTTAATTACAAATGTGCGCTTGACAAAAATTATATTTTCCCCACTGATTTTCAGCGTATTCTAGTGAAGAGGCACATTTCCTGATTATTACTATGTACTTAGTTCATCTGCTTAATATCTAGGAGCAGAGGAGAAGATTTCTGAAGTAATCCATCTTCTTTATAAATTAGAGCTCCACCCTAACACTAGAACTCCTGACCCTGAGGCAATGAAATTCACAATTTCAGAAGAGAGGGGCATGGACATGATTTCGATCAAAAGGTTCTTCCTCATCATAACTATGTACTAATTTCATTTGCTTAATATCCAGGAACAGAGAAGAAGATTGCATCTTCACTATAATATCATTTGAGCCTGTCCTAAACATCAGAACCCCTGACCTAGGGGCCATGAAATTCAGAATTTTGGAAGAGGCATTCTTCCTCATCATAACTATGTACTTAGTTCATTGGTTAAATATGTACCCAGGAGCAGACGAGAAGATTTTATAAGAATTAATGTATTTTCACTATACATGTATTATCATTAAAGCCCCACCCTAGCACCAGAACCCGATCATGGGGCCATGAAATTCACAATTTTGGTAAAGAGCTCAATGCTTATTAGAATTATGCCAGTAACTTGACTGCTTGATAACCAGGAGTAAAGGAAGATTTTTAAAGATTGCATTAATTTTGTTGGTTTTAGCTCCTACCTTTTGGCCCCAGGTGAGCATGGGCCATGAATTTCACAATTTTTACTCCTCTTCACCCATAGATGCTATATGCCAAATTTGATTGAAATTGGTTTAGTGGTTCAAGAGAAGAAGCTAAAAATGTTCAAAAGTTTATGACCGTCGAACAACAACAGACAAAAACAGATAGCAATAGGTCACCTGAGTCACCAAAAATGGTAACAATTGGCTTTATAGAAAAAGTTAAAAATAAAATTGTTACCACAAAGACAACGCATGATGACGGACGAAAAGCAATTGCAATAGGTCATCAGAGTGACTCAGGTGACCTAATAAAATATGAGTACTAGAACCGATACAAACGGCCACAAACCAGCAAGATTTTATAAAATATAATTAATATTTTATATCCCTTTAATCTTTTTATACATTAACAAGCAACAATAAACAAGTTCATAAAAGACTCAAGGAAACATTGCAAAAATACATGTTCTCATTACAGCACTATCTTATTTTTGCCAAGATTGCTGACCGTCTGTCAGTATTCTGAAACAAAGCTCTGATCATCTGCTTCACTTCTGAGGCTGTGAGTTCATTAGCTAATGGCCCCTTGCCATCAGCCCACCTGTCGTTAATCTCAAGGAGACTGGCATTCAGAACCGTGATGATTTCCGTAAATCGCAGCCATTTTGGCACATTGCGTTGAAGTTCAATGGTGACATTCACATCCCCTTCGTCATTGGTTGATTTCATTAAAGGACCAGCCCTTTTTTGAATGAGAGACATAAGTGAGGCCAGCTGTGAGGCATCAGAGGCAGAGATGTCCTCTAAACTCACAACTCTGTCACAGATTTCCACAACCACCATGTTCAGCAAGGTACCTACATTTAAAGAGCATATACCTTTAAAATGGTATAACTAATATCAAATACAAGTAAATGACTACTAATCCATGTATATCTAAATTGTTCAAATTATTTAAAAAAACAAAAAAACTTTTAACTTGACTTAACTACTATTTTGTCATTTATATTCAGTCAATAAATCTTTAAATTCAGCAATGGATATCTTGGAAGGTTATTCTTTTAAAGCATGAAAACCATGTTTCTTGGCCCTCTTTTCTATTAATTTTTCTACTGGACATCGGATTTCAAATGCAGCATTGCCAGTTTTCTATTATTCTACAACAGTGTTCTAATGCTACATACGTCATTCTTATTGACTTCCTATTATATTGATTGACATTTCGCTTTTTGGCCACACCTCCTTACCTATTGACTTCCTGTATTGATTGACGGGAAGGATCTCCTGCCAGACTTTTTGAAGATGGCCCAGCTGGTGAAGCACTTGTTTCACTGCTTTCTCTGTACTGGTAGAGTTTGAACCTTCAGACACACTCACAAAACCTGTCAAAAACAATACATGTTCTTTAAGATGAATATTCAGTTATTTTACTCTGATGTTTCTTATAAACAGCTGTCAAATTAAAAGATTTTTTTTCTTCAAAACTGTATAATTTTTAATGCCTTACAAATACTTTAATAAAGTTCAAATACCTTATTATAGTTTTGAGACTGGCTATCAAAATTCTCATTAAACTAATGATATGCATTGTAGTAAAATGTATTAAAATATCTTTCAACACCTGTATAATACCCTTCATAATTGAAAAGTTCATGTACATGAACTAGAAGTACAACTCTTTTCCATCACTTTGCAATCATTTTAAAAAATTTATTTAGCCATAATAATGGAATTCTGGCCATTTGTGTCATCAGTAGTCTGTTCACATTACATTTTCAATTAAATGTAGATATTATTTAATATTCAAGTGTACAACAAGACAACAATTGATGCAATTTCTTTTCAATACAGAATCAAATATATGTATAAATGCATTTCCGTCTACCCTTTGCTGCCTGTAGATAGTCCAGCATGATGTCCTTTTGGGAGTTGAGTTGCTGTAACATTGTATCAGTCCCCAGTCGACGGATCTTCGGCATCAGGTCTACAAATGTGGCCTGGACGTCCTCAGGGAGGGACTTGTTGAACTGGTGGCCAATCATAGCAAGGTGATGACACACGTACATACAGTCATTGTTGAATACAGCTACAATATACATGCATTTTCTTTACAGTAATTTAAGACAGACCATTATAGTTTAACAAATGTTGGTACCATTCAAAGAGAGGAGAGAGAAAAAAAAAGAACAGAAAGAGCCAGGAGTTTGAGCACTGGTACTCCATTATAAGGGTCTTTATATGAACAAAATAAGGGTTTGATCAAAAAAGCATTCCTATCACTGACATAAACATTACATATGGAATCTAAAGGTCCTTTGATAGGCCTCTACATCTGGTTTTAGCCTGATTTTAATTTGTCTTTGTCAAAAGCATAAGGAGGTATGCGACTAATTGTTTTGTTTTGCCTACCACTCATCTGTGGAAACAGTGATAAAGCCTTCTGATGTGCTGTAGGGTACACACTGCAGAACAGTTCAAACATGTTTCTGGCAGCAAAGAACAGTTGCACTGCACACTCCTGAGAACTGCTGGTAGCTTCTTCCAGTGTTTCATATGCTAGGGTCATCAACTGCTGTGTGCATGCACTGCAAACAGAAGAATTAGACACTATTCAAAGATGAAAGAAATTTACAAATGAAAACTGTTCATTCATTATCATGTAAGATTTACACTTTAAAATACATTGAATGATATAACTACCAAAAATTTGCACTGGCTTATTTTGAACTCTGAGTTGAACTCTAAAATCTGAAGATAGTTGAAATATGTTTTCCTTACCTGATCTGACAAGCTGGCAGCTTAAATGTGTCTGAACTACCCTGACCAGAGCTGGCTAGCTCAACTTTCCTGGACTTTCTTTCTGAAGGGCCACCTGCCATTTCCCCTAAAGGATATTCATCCGACACCTTTACCGTATTGTGAAGCTCAGATTTCATCAGTTCTCTGGCTCGAAGCAAGTTGTCCTGGGATTTCTTATTGACAAAGAGGACATCTATGTTCTTTACAAACTCTTCCAAAGCATTGTCATCTTCTGGTATAAACTTCAAGTTTACAAGTATGCCTTGAAAAGCCTTGGTTGGTTCAATACAGTTGGCTTCAAATTCTGCCATATCTTTGTTATTGTGAGGAATGGCTGGTGTTAGGCATTCTTTGACAATCAACTCCAACAGTTCTTGCGAAACTTGCCTGCCGACACACGACAGGAAATTCGTTCCATCCTGCACTGTCAAGTCTGAGAAATACTTCTCCAAGACTTGGATGATGGTCATAACATTCATATACATTTGTTTGGGAGGGGGTGGAACTGGGGTCTTTTCATTGTTTACAGTTACTATGACAATATTCTCAGGAGTGTTTTTGACTGTTGCTGTTGAGTTAACAACACAGGGTTTAAACAGGTCAGAAATCAATCTTTTTCCAAAATTTTTCAGGGTAGATTCCAGATCCCCCAGCGTTTCCATTGCTCCTATAATCTCAGACAGCACATTACCTCCGGATGTTAACTCCAGCTGAAACACTTGTCTGGATTTGCTCTGGCTGTTCGCGTCACTGGAGCTCCATGATATCATTTGTTTCCATTTCTCGGTCATTTCAAATATCAACTTCTGTTTCTGTACACAGCACTCAGTCTGCAAGGCCATCAGTACCTCAATGTCATCATATCCCTCCAGGGGTGTACCTAGTAGTACATCGGCCTTCAGTAGGGATGCTGCTGCTTCAGAGTAGCTGTGTCTTTTATTGGCTGAGGCAGCACATTCCAAGTTGTCTTGTATCTGCAACAGCCTTTCCAAAATCACTAGAACACATTTGTGGTTTTCTAAATCCCCTTTCAAATTTGTGAGGACCTCTTTTGATAATGTTAGCTGGTTTTGTACCTAAAACACACACAACAAAACCATAAGAGCTATCAGAAATATTTATTTTTTATTATTATTTTCACTCTACTAAAAAACATGTGATCACTTAGTCTGGTACTCTGTTATAGTAGGACTGGTACTCTAAATGTGTAATACTGGAATTAATTTACAAGTCAATTCCTCCCATTGGCCAATGTCAACTCCATATAAGTAGCAATATTATTTTATTTTATTTTTTATCAAATCCATCATTGTTCCTTTAAAATTTAGATCTGTATGTACCTTAGTTACCCTTAATCATTATATTCTCTATCCATTTCCCAATAACCTACATACTTATTTTCTATTGAATTTTCAGAATATTTGGTACGCAAGAAGACACCAAAGACAGTTTGTCTGGGCAGATCCAAACATAGTAAATAAATATCCCAGGATTGCAGATTCTTGTGTTAACAAGAGCCCTGTGCATGATGGGTTGAGGAGATTGGACATACATGTAAGAGGTACCCTTACAAGGAAAATGTTAGTCCTGTTTCTATAAAACAGAGAACATTAAATTAAGGACAAGTAATCACAACAAATGAAATGTGTCTACTTAATATTGATTTTTGTAGCTAGTTTTAATAACATGTACACAACATCCAAGATTTCTTACTTACCCATTAAAATATTTGACAGAAAAACATAAAATTTGAAATAAAAAATGAAACTTGATTGAATGCACAAGGCAGTTATATGTTTGGTAATTACGTAATGACGCAATTCTACATTAAAATGTGCCAAGGCGGTGTGTGGGCAGGTTCCAAATTACAGTTTACTGATGGGTAAAAATTTCATCCACTTTATGGTCTGTTGTAATCTTGGCATATATTTGACTGGATGCCTTCACCAAATCTACATGATCTAAGGACTGTCTTTAATAATTCATGTCTGGAAATTTTTTTAGATTAAAATTGGGATATTTGTCTCTCACACTTGCCTGTTCGAGTTGCTTCAGTTTGGCAGCTTAAATATTCTTCTAATAAAATCTAGTTAATTTAAACCTGCATATCTTAAATTACATACCGATTTTCTCATAATATGGACAGCTTGTATCCTTGTTTTGATGAGCAGAAGTTCACATTGATTTAAATTTACAAATTTAAATGACTGATGAAACTCTTTTATTTTCAAATATACAAAAAACTGAGCTTTTAAGTAAAAAAAACACACCAGCTGAATAAACTGTTTGACTAATGTTATGTAATGGAGAGAAATTCACATTTATTGGTGACAAATAGGAATGGATGTTCGAACTGCAAATTTGAAGTGAGCACAGAGATACAAATATTACCATTTTAATGGCAACAAACATCTGAAGTTGTAGAAGAATTTGCAAACATGAATAATGAAGGACTGTCCCGAGATTTGATGAAGGCAAATATCAGAGTGACTGGGACTTCTACTGAGGTTACCACTTTCAAGCCAGGGACATATGTTAGGTTTTTAAGCCAAGATACTTACATCATTTTCTATCTTTTCTTTTGCATCATGTAGATCCCCAGAAACCTTTTCTACGTTTTCAACTAAAGCTGAAGTAGCTTGAAGTTTTTGGGTGAAGAAATCAACGTACTTTCCCCTCGTGACCTCATAGATTTCAAGTTTCAAATCCTCCATCTTCTTGCCCAAGAGATCCATTTTACCTTGAATCTCCTTTGCTTCAAGTTGTCCTATAATTAAAAGCTACCGTTACAAGTGTCAACTACTGATTTAATACGAATTAATCAACGGCATAGTGTCGTTAAGTATCTTAATCCTACTGTCGTTAAATATCTCAATGATTTTAATTCAATAAGAGGAAATTCGAAATTAGGTAAAAACTTCGTCTACGATTCAACATAATATTTCTTAACATAAACTTGGATCTAAATTCGGCCTTCCAAAGTTTTGAGATATACCTGCACAGGACAAAACCTGGGATACAAAAGACATTTTCTAAACCTCTCTGATTCCCGCGAATTTTTGCAACGTTTACATGGAAGTTTTTAAATCGGGTTTCCTCGGACAAACCGTTTACCTCGAACATAGAGTTGAGAGAGGTCCGAATGGGATTAAATATAGGTAAGTCGTACAAAAAACCATTTGCTAAATCTTGATAAGATCAAGGATGTGATCAAAGAGCACATGTCTATATCTGGTAAATTTGATTTTGATAAAGGTATGTATTAGTAATTGATAAGTCTGTATCATCGGAAAGATCACCAAATAATGTGACCCAATACGTAGATTATACTGCGTTACAGCCTTGCCTCCCCAATATGCGATGTAAACAAATCAATGACAAGCATGATTGAGTACAACTGTCAGGATGTATGAGAGGTAGAGAGAGAGAGGGAGAGAGAGATGCCGGGGGGGGGGGGGGGGGTAGGTACTCTTTTATGGTTACAATACCACAGTTTTTTTAATTAATAATTGTTTGAGAGTAATACAATTAACTTAAGTTTAACTTCATATAATTATTAAAATTCAGTTTGTTTTGGAGACAAATATATATTCTGTATTGATGATATGATCAGCCTTAGTTAAGCACAATATGAATCTCTCAATTCATTATAATTATTTCTATTTATCGTCTACCTATCAATATCTTGATGTCTGCATTTGATTGCTCTAGGGTCGGGCTTATATATTAAAACTGACCTACAGCTTTAAAAACCTATCCTATATAAAACTCTAACAGACCAATTGTTAAGCTGTTAAGCTGTTCTAGGACACAAAGTTGGAAATCTCTACCACCAAAGACATAATTTGTATAATTCTTGGTGGAAAAGTTCATTTATTAATTCTATCATGCAGATGAGGAATTTTCAACTTGAAATAAAAAAACATATATGGTGCCGATCAGTGGTAAGTTGGTAACTATGGTAGTGAATTATAAGTTATAATAGAAAATGATACAATAAACTTTTATATAGCATTAAATATGACGTAAGCTCGATATTCTATTTACCGTAGCTGCTACCGCTAGATTAGAGTCTCATGCAAGCTATAGATCTATCTAAGCCCCTCAAATTTGAACAGTATATCAGTCACAATCTTGATCACACCCTTGAATTGAGTAAATTCATATAGTAATAGGGTTTTTATTATAATGATGTGAACACAAGGTGCAATTTTTCATCCGATTTACCATCCAGTTATCTCATCTAATTCAATTTGGACTAAATTTGTACCAATGTGACCACATAATATGTAAATAGTGAAAGCATAATATGAAAATCAATGGTAAATTTGATTGCATCTGATTTTCAATTAGTTATTATAAAGAACAATACATTTTGCAGAACTGCTCTAATGTTGTCATATTTTGTGCAATGTGATTCTGATGGGCATTCTTTCCTTTCAGTTGAAGGTTTTTTTTCCAGATTAAGACAGATTAGCTTAATTCATTTTCATCTTTCACATAGCAATTGTTGTGATATTTTGCAATACAAAATGTATAAGGTAATTAAATGATAAATTATTCATTATGCACTCATCTTAGATAGTCTAATTCCACATCAGGGCTAAGCCTCTGCAAACCCTTTATCATAGACCTTGAATCTTGTTCTCTGAAATTTCACTGTGACCATTCCTGCACTCATTATGATAAGTGACTCCATTGGTCGTACATGTATTTGATCGATGGGATTTCATTCTTTGCACTGTTAGCCCAATAAAAATGACCACTTTGTTGCAAGACCATAATGAAAACACTGTGAAGCCAGCATGTTTTATGTTTTTCATGAAGGCTATAGGCCTGTTTACGAGATTTCTCAACAATACCAAACTGACATGTTTTACAAATGTGACCATGAAATCTTCCTATCGGAAACAGAACACCATGTCCTCCAAGAGGAAGGACTCTTATGGCATTCTTTTTCATCTTGCAACATCTGGCCACTCTTTTACTTTATTGATCACCTCCAATGTCTCTATATTCCTTGTCTGCCACTGTTGATATTTTTAATGACATCATGTAATGTGAGTTTTTAATACTTATTTAAAAAATTCTTTCAATGGCTTTTGTTGCTGATGTAATCAAAAACATGTATAGGCACATGGTACATTTTTACATATATATGTTTATATGATATTGACCATATTGAAAAATGTTTTGTTGATTTTCAGCAGTCAGAAAGGTTTTTTTTTATGTTTTTAGCTCACCTGAACTGAAAGCTCAATATGAGCTTTTCTGATCACTTTTTTGTCCGGCATCCGTCAGTCTGTCTGTCTGTAAACTTTTTACCTTTTCCACCTCTCCAGAACCATTGGGCTGATTTCAACCAGACAAAGTATCCTTAGATATAGGGGATTCAAATTTTTAGAATAAGGGCCTAGCCTCCTTTCAAAGGGAGATAATTACCGGTAAAAATCATTGAAAATTTGTTGGTATTTTTCAAAAATCATCTTCTCAAAAATCAGTTGGCCAGAAAAGCTTAAACTTGTGTGGAAGCATTCTCAGGTACTGTAGATTCAAATTTGTTCAAATCATGATCCCCGGGGTAGGTTGGGACCACAATTGGGGGGGGGGGGGGTTAAATTTTTCCATAGGAATATGTAAGGAAAAAACTTTAAAAATCATTTTCTAAAACACAATTTGCCTAGAAAAACTGTAAGTTAGTCAGTTCCTGATTGTGAGATTAAAATTTGTCAAAATCATAATTGCAAGAGTAGAGTTGTGCCACAATTGAGAGAGGGGGGAGGGGCATCTTCACTAGCCAAGGGTTTCTGATCCGCACTGCTTCTCACAAACCCTTGGCATATCGTGCTATCAAAAGTCGGAATTTATTTTCCTGGATTTTGATTGGGGTTTACTGCAACCGTTCGACCAATCAAAAAATGCAAAACATATCTGATTTTAATTGACAATGTTTTCCTACTGTTTATTCACGAGTATCTCTAACACACATAGCTCAAAACCGTTATTTTTTAGTCTTTCTGTTTGAGCCTTCGTGATGCATGTATCACCAAATAAGAAGAAGTACACTTGATTGTGTATCAACACGTATCAACAGGGGGGAGGGGCTCCAATTTTACAAAGGAGAACATTGAAATTATTCACAAAAATTCAAATGTTATTATGTATGGTTGTACATATATGCAGACTTTGGCCCCTGTAAATTCTTGAGCCTCACAAGCTATTCTAAATTTGATATTTATAATCCATGTATAAAGAATTATACAGAATCTAGTATGTGACATTTTTCACATATTTTGTTTAAGACTCCATAAATCTGATTTCATTATGTCTATTGTTGCTCAGGTTAGCAATATGGCCCATTGGCCTCTTGTTTGCTTTAGTCTCTGATTAAGCACTTGTCAGATTACTTGCCCAAGCACTTGATCACATTTTAAACAATTTTGATACATTGCATATACTACATGTAAATTCACCTTGTGCTAACATTGAGTATAAATTGCTTTATTTTTTTCTTTCAAGGATTTCTAGACTCTTTTCAAATAAACATCGTTTAAGCATATCAATGCAAAATCCTTGATATGTATTATATTTTGCAATAGATACTGTAATGAGTTAATTAATTATGCTAGATGTAAATACTTGTCTTTATTAACCAAACTTGGTTAGTGCATCTAGTGAGATAAGCAAAATACCAACCATTTTACAAAGTTGCAAATGAGCTGGAATTTTAAATGACTGCATATCCTATAATGAGTATAAAATTTAAATGGACAATATCTATGTAATTATCTGCTAAGATAAAAGAAGAAACATCCATTATTCAGTTAATGTATTAACTGTTTCTGAACAATACTTTTTAAAGGTTTACCACTCTATAATATTTCGAACCTTAGATTAGTATGTGTAGAAATTTTGAAGGAGATAAGTCGGTGTTTACAAAACGAAAATAGGAAAGTCTAAAACCAGATTTTATAGTCCCACTTTTGTGTGCATACTTTTGCAAGTTGGAAAATAAATGTTTTGTAGGTAAGTGTGACATTTACGAGTATGTCATTCTGATTTCAGTCGTCATGTATTTTTGTTGCAGTGAATGTACAAATCAGATTTAAGCTGATTTTATGATGGATATTGTTGATCAAGTGAGCAATGTGGCCCATAGGCCTCTTGTTTTATTATGGTTTATTCAGGATGATATCAATTTTGTTCAGGGAATTTTTTTTCCCGAAATTTTTATTTTACTGGTATTGGTTTTTAGTAAAGATACCATGCTAAATTCGATTGTAATTTTGTATTAAAGCGACATTGTTCTTACCATAAAAGTTTATAGTAAACATAATAACAAACCCCTTGTTTGTTGGTACAACACAAAAATTCTAAAAGCCACACGCCATAAACTTTTCATAAAACATGAATTAAATGGTCATATCACTCATGGTAGAAAAAATTTTAAATCGTGAATGTTGTGAAATTCAAAGTACTGTTAACTGCATGCAGGTCTGTTGCTCACGGTCTGAACAAATTCGGTTGAACGTCATCTAAGTGTTAGAGTTTTTTTTTTATTCTTTCGTGTTAAATACTGAAATCTGATTGGTTTAGACGCAGTTCATAATCTGTTCTATTACCCTCAGCGTTAGCAACGCACTTAGCAACGGGTAACATTACGAATTATTATACTTTCATGTTAAATACTGAAATCTGATTGGTTTAGACGCAGTTGATAATCCGCTCTATTACCCTCAGCGTTAGCAACACACTTAGCAACAGGTAACACAACGAATTGTTACATGCGCGTAAATTATGCGCGTACGGTTCGCCTTACAATTCACGTCATTTCTATAAAAATTCTCTAAACTTAAGACATTCAGTATAATAAAATAAATAGTGCCTGTTTGGGAGGATAACAGTTGAAACTGACACCCCTCGAAAACCATTGTCAACCTCCGCTTCGCGTCGGCTTACAATGGTTTCCTCGGGGTGTCAATTTCAACTGTTACCTCCCAAACAGGCACTATTTATATACTGTTACCCTCCCAAACAGGCAATATTTATATAATGTGCTTTGAAAAAAGATGCAATTTAAAGCTTAATGTCGTCCTTAATTATATATATATATATTTTTTTCATACGGAGAGCTACAGACCTGTAGCTACATGTACGAAATGTGTGTTGCGTCTTCAGCCTTCTTTCAAAATATATATACAAATCTACGGGAAGAGGGAATGATGACCGCATTTACATCTAATACATAAAAAAATGTTCAAGTACCCAAACTATTGCTAAAGGAAGAAAGGTCAAGATCTAGTAAATGATTCCACACTGTCCTTTTGGTGCTAGAAGGAATTATTCTTTGAGTATTGTGACCTCATAATATTCAAAGAATGATTCCTTATTACTTATATTTATATAATTTTTAGCCACTGTGCGATTAAATGTTTAAATATAAATGGATAAATATAATTATGGATTTTATAGTACAAAATCGATACGTAGTGTTATCACAGGCAAAGCCACTGGAAAATGTAAATATATCCGTATATATGCGCATCACCTTGTCCCGGAATTAGTGCCTTGTCCTGTAACTATAGTTTACTGTATATAAGAGCAGAGCAACAAACTTAGATGGAAATGAGGGGTGCACTTACTTAAGAACTTGTAATATATATATAATATATATATATATATATATATTACCTATCACAGATTCTCACAACTATCAAAACTATGCAGTTTTGCACCAGACTTGCCACAGGCGAATATCTGTTTAAGTTATGTTTTTGTCTTTATAATATATTTGTTCAATATTATACTTACTGCGACCAACATGTGTAAAGAAGATTGGGGGGGGGGGGGGGGGGGATAAGATAGTGCAAATGCCCATTCGGTTTAGTCGTGAAATACAATTTTGAATTTATTTTTTTTTTCAATTAAATCCATTTAAATATATTATAATACAACTTTGCAAAAGCATAATTTCTAACTATATTCAGTTTTTAGAATATTTAACAAACGATGAAAAAAGTTTGCATTAAATTTTGGTGGTATCGAACCCATAACATAAAAACCCTAGATATATACATTTTTGTAAGGTTGGTTTATGTCGGGTGCACTAACCACTTAGCCATTTTAGACACAATATAGTGAGCTGCTTCAATGCTATATGTGACTTTTGCCACGAATTTACGGACTTGTATTATTTTTTCAAAACGTTCAATTGTTGGACACAAAATGATATTTTTCATGTACATAGTGGTTCATCTCTCCACATTTTTGTTGACTGAAATCGGTTTGTATTAGAAAAATATGGGGCACAGACCCACTCTATGAAAGAAAATGCCTTGAAGTTCTAAAAAATGACACTACTTGCAGGTTTTTTTACGTATACGCCTGTTTGGGTCAACATATTCCAAGTATTGAACATATTTATAAGTAACAAATCATTGATATGTTAAATATATTTTGTTTTAAATGATTTAAAAAGAAATCAAATTTATTGATATTTTAATTTTCAGTAGCTTGTCGGATGGTGTATGGTGTATGGTGCCTTATCCACCAATCTTCTTTGTGTGATTTAAAAGCAGAGGTCTTTAAAAAAGTTTTTAAGAATGCAACTTTTAGATGAGTTTCGTGAAATAATAACCACACCGACCGAGTATTAAATTCTGCTAGGTCCAATTTTAATTTTAAAAATGTACGCTTTTTTACTTAATACTTAGTGCATGGATGTGTATAATAATTGGCATTACAGTAGTTTTCCCGGTCAGTTAAACCATATTTCCATGGAAAAATTATGTAAACAAAATTTGTATAAAACTTGAAACAAAACTTTTCTTATAAATACGGCTTTTAAGGTTGAAAACAGGAAAGATGGTATAGATAAGAAGTACGTATGTAATGATTTAAAGCCATAATAATTAACAAGTGGTTATTTCTGGTGTTTATCACGTATACATCGCGGCTATGTTAAGGTTGCCCGATTAATTTCACAGCGATATGTAGAAAGTCACTTGTCTGTACTTCATAAGATATGACGTCATAGTTAACTTTGACGTCACGATCTGCATTCCTTTCGATCGTTCTTAGGGAATGTATCGTAACGTAATAAGTGATATTCATTGTGCATAATAAAACCGCTTCATTCCTTTACACAGACACTGTTGTAAATACTAGTGATACTAAATTCAATATCACCGATATGGAGTATAAAAAAATCAACAGTTTTAAAGCTTCGTAATAGGTAAATAACTATTCATAAACTAATGGTTTTGAGACTCCCCTGCTACGTGTAATCTAATGAATGGTGATATGTATGTGCATATAAAAAACGGCTTGCCACAAGTGAAAGATAAAAACAATCTTAGTTTATTTTACGTGAAATCGGGAGAGAAAATAAGTACCACTGTGAATCTTGCTGGGGGAAACCTACCGATTGACCCGATTTTGTGTAAATCGAGCCTAAAAGGTAAAAATGTGCCTAATTTCGATGGCGGTGCGAAATGTTTTGACAATATTTCAAATAAACGAAATATTTATATGAACCCCCAGCAAGAACTGCAAAATACTTTACTTATCGAAGGATTTTTCATAAAAATATTTTTGATTTAATGTCATTATTCACTTGTGCTGATGCGATTTTTATAGATTATTTACCGTGTTAGAGTACACCCGTCACGTGCTTTAGAAAAATATATGACGTCACAAAAATACATCAAATATAGTGTTGGATGCCACTGTTAACTTATGTAATAAAAGTTTAAAGAAACTCACTCGGTTAAAGCATTTTTCGATAATTAGAATAGTATCATTTTTCGATATATATTTAGCTTCGGACAGCCTTAACATAGCCGCGATGTAGTTACCCTCTTTTAGAAACCAATGAACCTATCTAGTTTATATATATAACGTAATATCCGGGATTACCGGAACAAATACGTCCTTGTGTAATTGCAGGGTTACATGTAAGGTCCGATGTTTTCTCAATAACACTACCACATTTGTTATACTTGATTCAAGTTGGATATTAAGAATTATAGTCTGCTGTGCTTTACTTGTTCAGACTTTTACACTGGCAATAGACCACTGGAATTCATTTCTTTCTTGAAGTAAGAATGTTTTTCAGGGACAATATTTGGCTTTGCAATGTATTTTTGTCGCATGTGGATATACCGTAGTTGTGAAACACTCGAACTTTACAGATTTGAATGTTTGTTTTACATGGTGTGTTTTATAGGCCCTCTTCAATTTAAAAATAATAACTTTATTGAAATGCAATATACGTCGTAGAAAATCCAGAATAACCGTAGAAGTTCAGTTTGTTGCACTGAAAGAGTTTGGTTCATGTTAGTTGAGAATCTTGTATTAATCATTTATTACCCTTTAAATCAAGGTATCATTCTGATTAATTTAAATTAATTGATTTATGGTTTTCTCTTTAGGATAACGTGATACAAACGATGCTGTTCCCTGGACCTTATTACGTGATTAAGGGGCTATACTTCGTGTTCTCACAGTACTGTGTTGTCTCTGTGTTCATCACACTCCATATCCTCCTGCTGCCGTTAAGGTTCACTGCCCCTGCACTGTACTGGAAAATTGACGCCCTTCTGTTCAAAGCTTCCCTGGGACTCGTGTCGTCATGGTTTTATACAGAGGGAGTTACTTGTACGTACACTTGTATATGTACCCCGTCATCGATATTAATTTTTTAATATTAAGCTTGTATTTCGTTTTAATTTCAAAATACACCCCCCCCCCAAGTTTTAGTTTGTAATTACCAACAAATTGAATATCCTAAATAGAGAGGACACTTGATAACGATATTTGACTGTAATCACGAGTAACGGATTTGTTGTTTTCCAGTGAAAGAGTCTGGGGACTCTTTGAAAGACATCTATAATGATGAGGTCCTTCTTCTATGTAATCATCAATCTACCGCAGACATTGGAGTTATGATGCAGTCAATGTATTCAAAGGGTCCCACGGCCGGTCACTTGATCTGGATAATGGATCACGTGTTCAGACTCACGCACTTTGGTTGGATGTCATGTTTTCATGGTGATTTCTTTCTGGAAAAACCCAGGGTTGTACTTTTTCAATTTTGAAGAAATAATGTAAAAAAAGAAAAAGAAAAAGCAAACGATATTTTAACTACACTGTATTAGTTTTGCATCAAAATACTAGTACTTTAGTCTGTCTTTATTTTTAATTCATGAAGTACTAGTAATTGAAAAGTAATGCATTGTCCATATTACCAATAGAATCCTTCAAACATTTAAATCACCTGAAGATAAAAATGAATTGTAACGACCAACAGTTTATTAAAATATCGTTTATGTCCTTTTAGACTGAAGCTAAACGAAACGAACAGATGCGGAATATGAAAGAGCATATCAGAAGCGCCTACTCAGATGGCATGAAGAAATGGGTTGTGCTCTTTCCGGAGGGTGGATTTTTGTGTAACATGCGTCCATCAAGCCAGAGGTACTGGGGTTCATAAATCAAGCACGCGAGGATTAATTAATTATTTACCTAGAACCAATTCTAGCCAAGTACCTCTTCTCGCACTTGCATTGAAAAGTCATAATTTCACGCGTAGAGCTATGTGGTGGCGGAAGTTAGTACTTGATGAGATTTTGGTCCATAAGGCCAGAAGTACAATCGTCTTTCATATCTACACCCTTCTGAAGTTTTGTATCTTATCCAAACTTATTATTATGAAATTTCTTGCTTCTGATATGCGTCTTTAAAATACTAGTATTTGTTGTATTACTAATTTGATATTTAGTAATTATGATAAAATAAAAATATTTTGAACACTCAACACAACCGTACCAATCGCCTATGTTTTGCTCAAATTACTTTAGATTAGCATGTCTCTGGTTACAATCGAAGGGTCTATATCCTACTTAAAGATTATGTGATAAATCTTCGTTACGTGCTCTAAGTGTTTACGTTTAGTAAATACCGTAACATTTTATAGCACCATCTTCAAAATTCTGTAGAGTAGAGGAGATGTATGTCACGCTGTACATTCATTGGAGAAATCTGCCATCGTATCTATGTTCTGAATTTGTTTCATACAACGATTTATTTGGGTCTTAAAGCATGCTGTGTACATGGTTATTTTTGCCCCGTGTTTTTTCGCCCGTCTACTCTTGAAAACGAGTTTTGCCCCGTCTTGAATTCGTCAAGACACAGGTAGAAATACATGTAAATAGTCTCTCTAATTAACATTGGAATTTCAATTTATTTTTTAATTCGCCCAGTCTTAAATTTGCCCGCTGACAACGGGGGCAAAAAAGTAAAAAATAAAACGGGGAAAGTATATCCCTGTACATACAGTAATTAGTTAGAAGTTAATTTTTTCCAGAAAGATGTGTTACTGCATGATGAAGTCTATTGGATGTGTGTTATTTTGGAAGATGCAGTTTTACAATGAAATAAACCTTGATCACGATCGTCGATATTAGGCTTAATTATGTTCTATCACAAAAAAGTGAATTTTAAAATCATTTGACATTTTTTTGGACACCGATTATTATGATTTATGCGTAATTGAATGTTTCTTTCATTCTCTTCTAAGGTACGCAAATCAACATGGTTTACCCATACTTAATAATGTCTGCCTGCCTCGATTGGTCGCAACACAAACAATTATTGACGAGTTGACCCCAAAAGAAGGTAGTCACCATTTAGATTTGGAAGATTCGCAATCAATAGCAAGTTTTTATTAACACACATTTCAGAAATTAGTATGAGAAAATCTTTGTGAGATTGTCATTTGAGAAACAAAGTTGTTTTTTTATTTCATTAATTGATTTAACCAGTAAATTATACAGGATATTTTGATTTTTTTTCACTGGAATACCGGCATCATTCATGTGT
Source organism: Magallana gigas (assembly GCF_902806645.1). Classification (NCBI taxonomy): domain Eukaryota; kingdom Metazoa; phylum Mollusca; class Bivalvia; order Ostreida; family Ostreidae; genus Magallana; species Magallana gigas. The sequence goes on along the minus strand of NC_047561.1, from coordinate 42,162,114 downwards.
ATATAGTCGTCTGTATTAAACTATATCAAACTGTATATCATTGACAAGAAGATACTGTGAAGAAACGGTGATTTCATTTAGATATCATGTGATGTTTAAAAGATAAAATCTGTAAATAAATTCTGTGTGGATGTTATAACCATACACGTGCCTTCTTTTGAATGTACTTTTATAAAGTTTGCATTGATATTTATCAAAACTATTTACTCTTATGCTTTTTTATCCTATGGCTGATCTAGTAAATTTTTTCACTGATTATTGATCATATATTCAACGAAAAGTTTTAAAGAAAGTAAAGATTGAAAAGTTTAATGGAATCTGTTACTGCCAAAAAGAGTTGTGTAATCAAATACCGCACACTGTATTGTAACGTTTGGTCATGAGGTTGTACAGTGTACAGATGTTTTCTAACACGTTTACTTTGTGGTACGTTTTACCAGGTTCCTCCGACTTAAAGAAGTGTCGGAATCTGAAGTGGATCGTGGACACCACCATAGCATACCCGCGGGGTGAGGCACCCAATGGTCTGTACCTTATTTTCTCCAGGGGAAAATTCCCGCCAATTCGCGTCCATTATCGAGTGTTCGATATAAAAAGCGTGCCTCGAGACGAAGAGGGTTTCAAAAACTGGATGTACGACAGGTATATAGAAAAGGAGGCCATGTTGGAACGTTTCTATAAAACCGGTTCCCTTGTGGACAACCTTACTGAATCTATTGACACAGATGTGAAAGGAGCCTTTTTCTCTGTTTTATTCTACGTTGTAATGGCAGTGTGCTTTAGCGTATTTTTATATTTTCCTGTTATATCGTTAGTGAATTTCAAATGGATTTTATTGATTGTTTTAATTTATATGATTTATTTTGCGTATAGTTTTGTGAAAACCTTCTTCTGATGAATAAATGCAGTTGATATATCTATCTTTCTTTTTTTATCTGTTGAGTCTTTCCGGTGTATTGGCTTGTGATAAGATCTAGGAAACAATTGATTACAATTCATTTCTTTTGGTGGTTGAAAGGAAATTTTAAAAACAGATTGTTGATAAATTAAAACGTTGTCTACATACATGTAGGTCAAATAAAAGGTGCACTGTGGATTTAAAGTTTTATGGATGAAGGTATTTGTGAAAAAAAAAAATCAAGGAAGGGGATAGTGGTTTGTATGGACTGCAAAAGTGTTCTAAAATTCATCATCTGAGCCACGGTCTGGAGGAGTCCCAGCCCCGCCCAGATATGCTGATTAACCAATCAGATGTCGTAATGACGATTACGCACGCTTGTTTATAATGTAAATGTCTATATATCTTATTTATATTAAATATTATATTCGACGCCAGGAAATATCAGGTACGCTGTATTTTTGCACCAAAGAAATATAGATATTTAATTTTTTTAATTATAAAAATTCATTAAATAAGATTATTTTGATTTAAAAATACGAAATAATGACCTGGCTCCGGGGCCATTAAAGTTAGACGAGCTCACTTTTGATCTCAGTCTCACTTTTCCACTATATATTCCTTTTGTAAAAGCGAGACTGAGATCAAAAGTGAGCTCATCTCAGTTTTATTGTCCCGGGGCCTGGTCATCAAACCTCATACTAATAAACTAAGATGCTGAATTTTTTTTTTTAAAAATGAATATTAGAGGGACATGTTTGAGACCAGGAAGAAATGGTTTGTGCAGTAGGCCTACCACATGTACTTGCATCAATCCCATTTTTAAAAGAGTGACAAGTAAAGTTAAAAATAAATCAATACAAAATCACAAAATATGTTTGAAAACGATTTATTTAGCGACAATTACATCAAATATCTTAAGTTTTATGCATTAAGTTAAAACGTACGATACAACTGCAGATGGTGTTTAGTTACGCCACTCCGCATCGCATACGGCTGTCCCTTTGGCTCATCCATTCTTAACATAACTATAAAAGATAAAATCAATTGTCAGTTTAAGATATATATCTTTGCCCACGTTCGCAAAAACGTGCATTTATATATTTTTGATTCGTAGAATGAAGTCAGTATACATAAGTTCATTTCATAAATAATTATAGGAGTGTTAAACTTTAAATCGTAGTTCTCGTTAAAATACGATGACCAATTATATCTTAGACTAATGATGCAGCTCTGTAGTAATACATGTACATGTATAGCTATGTTAGGATTAATTATAACAGTTGATGATGTCTGACTCAAATTGATTTTGGTGCATGAAACTAAATGTTGATCGTCCTGAGTTTCTAGAGATGCCCTTGAGTCTGAAGAAGATGGCTGCAAAACTATATGTGCGATAGATTTTTTTCCAAAAAATTTAAAGGAGATACGACGTCTCAGATTTACTTATAATGTTAAAGAGATGCAGAGTCAATTAAATATCGTTTATGAATAAATTCTCAAATTATGTATCTACGTATGTGTACATACCTTTTAAAAACAGTTTTGGGTAGAGAAAATGGTGTAGTTTTGGATATGCCAAAATATTTGCGATCAATTTTAGCTCACTTTAGGTGAGGGATTAGAAACTAGCTGGTGAACTTGCCGAAGACCGAATTTGTACATTTTGCTTTGAAAATGATATATAAAATGAGATTCTTTGAATTTTAATTACATTCCTTTGTATAATGATTACAGAAGAAACCGTTTTTGGAGAAAGCCAGATTTAATCAATTACTAGAAGGGTCAGATGCGGATGCACTAAACGCACTTATTTCAAATTATCTTCCACAGCTAGGTTCCAAAATGCTGATAATATTTCATCTTTTATTGTTCAGAAAGTAAATACAATTGTACACGATATTATTACCGTAAAATGAAAGTACGGGATATAAAATGACAGGTTCCAATGAAATCTTTATTGGCATATCATTTATTGATGTTAAATGTATTGTTGTCGATACGCAGATATATACTTCAAACTGTGTTGAAGTTTTTTTTTTAAAAATTCGATATCTTCGATTAACTTTAAAATGAAATGGAACTTGCATATATCTACGGCAGTTTTCATGACAATGACCAAAATAGTTAATTTTTTTCAAAAAGACAATGGAATGGGACTGGATAATCAATGTAACATTATGAACAACATTTTCGACACTACATGCAGTAGCATCAGTTCTCTTTTATTGTACAGAGAAATTTATGAAGATTCTCTTACAGAAATTTTCACCTGAAAATTGTGAGGAAATATATGGTGTACATAGCTGTATATACATGATATAGTAGAATTGTACGTACCGGTGCTCCTTCTATGGTAAATATGGGTAGATAAAGATTTGGAATCATAATTATTTTTTACTACATCTGGGAGTACATTTTAATTTAGTAATTTAAACATATTTTATTGAATAATACGAGTAGGATTGGACAACATGCATAACCTATGTATATCCTCTCCTTCTTATATAATAGGTCAAGTTACATAATAAGTATATAGGATATAGTATGTATAATATATAGGGAGTTCATTTGTACATGTATTTAAAATACAGTGCATATAAATTATCGGACAAAATCATTCTGTTTCAAAATTAATCAATTGAAGAAAAATCAATTTATTATTAATCAAGGAAGTTTATTCAACGAACACTGAAACAAAGACTACATAATAGACCATGCAGTGTCTACAAGAATGAATTTATACAAAAATATTCAATTCATCAAAACCATATTTTCATCAAGTTATTTTTTGATATAAAAACACACACACCAAATGTAACGCATATATTTATAAATAGGGTTTTTTTGTTATCTAGATTTAATTTACAATCTTTTTTAAATGTTATTATATGTAATTCTTTTATGTTGAGTATATGATATCAAAACGAGTGATCTTTTCATATACCCTGGTACATTAATATTGGGCATTTGCCAATGGTTTTAATTTTGTTTACAAGTCAATGTCAATAAATATTTTTAAAAATACTATTGTAGGTGTTATTGTTTTAATTAAAAGCCAAGTATTATTAATTAGTTTTTGACATGATTATCTAGTTATGATTTTAAAAAAAGAATAAATATTTTTTTTCCAATTCATATGATATGTTTTTCTATGAGCTACATATGTATGATTAAGATAAAAATCCAATACAAAAGCCTACTTGTAGACCTGTGTATCCCAAATACAGTTTTGTTTCAGTTGATGTATTCATAAGAAATCGTATTATTATCAATTAAAAACAAGTAAGATACCTTATATCGACATGAACGAAGCGCGTTGTTTCTATGTAAACATTGACCTAGAAAATATGCCTAGAAAAGGTAAACAGTGGAACTCTTTTGTGTGAGGTGATCACAAACAGTCTATGGACCAAAAGCCTTTCGGGGTGGAACTTGTGACAAAACTTAGAAAAGTTTCTACAAAAGTGTAACAAGAAGAATGATCACAAAAGGTATCTGTTTGAAAGTCTTTATAAAGTTAAAAGATAGAAGTTGTACTTTTATGTAAAGTCCCATATGACCTGATTTCTTCCCGATAACAAGTTTTCAGTCGTATGAGGACAGAGAATATATTTACGTCGATGTGACCTTCACATTGCCTGGGTAGATATAGCTAAAATATGATACAGGTGTATTGTCACCGACCTGAAAGGAAATGATATAGTTACATTGATGTTTTAATATTTCCCATTTATTAAGCATGAATGTTGGATCTGCGGACTATATAATTAACATGATGAACAAGAAACTGTTTTTTATTTATGCTGTAGTCCCCATAATTTGATAATGTTTCAGTGAGACTATAAATAAAGTACATGCCATCTTTAAAAAGTACCAAATCAGACAGCACCATATTGTCAAATTTGGGCATAATTTGGAAATGGGCAGAAAACATATATATCAATTTTATCACCATTGTCTTTATCAGATTAAATATACTGTCCAGTGAACTGGTTATAGTGGTTATAAGTGGTTTTGGGAGGGGTGTGTAATTATTTTTCATTTTGACCAGATACTGCATGTATAGATCAGCAATATACACCATAAAATTGCCACCAGTAATCATAATTTATAATTGTAACGCACTCTATAAACTTGTAAATTCAATGTGTTTCATTTGATTTTTCTATTGTAACAAATATCATGAACAATTTAAACTTACTTTATCCATTCTTGATTGGTTTAACAAATTCATGTCTTTAAGAAATTATGTGTTAACTGCACATATTGTATGCCTGAAATTGATTCTTATATATAATAAAGATTTAACATATTAATATATATAAGCTTTAAAACATCTATATTTGAACAATGAGTTACGAATCAATACGTTGCGTATGTCCAAAATTTACAATTTGAAATAGAAGTAATATCATTGTACCCATATATGTAGTTATGAAAGGATTTTTTTTTTCTCAGAGAAAATCTATTACTCTCAGGTTTGTTTTTTTTTTTCTATTTGGCAATTGCAAAATTATCCAACTGATGATTTGATCAGATTTCCATATTAGATCAAGCTTATTTCTGGAGCTTTTGTAATACACAAGAAATTATTCAATTGAAATCTGAAATCTGAGATGGGAGTTTCTTACAATACCTGCAGGTTGCATAGAAATATATTTTGAAAGGTATATAGTCATGTGTATAGCCCTGTAGAATGAGATCTGTTTTTTTCTAGGCAGGCTTAATACCCAGTGAAAGACTTCCTTGAAAATTGAGAAGCTTTAAATCCAGGCAAAGTTTTCAGAAATTTAAATGTTTGAAATTAAGTGCACACAAACAAGATGAATCATTAAAAAAAGTCTATTCAGAAAGTCCAATTTGAGTGACTGCATGTTTTCTTGGAATGAAATATTGACTTTCACTGATTCCATGTAAGTAAATCATGTAAAGTACCATTTAGTAATAAATAAAACTTTGTTTTAAGGAACTTCCATAGTTAAAAGACATTTGATAAAGAATTTTATGGTCCACTTGCTACCAGACAAATGAATTTGGTGTTTTAGATTTAAATATAGTAGTTTGTCATTGAAAGCTAGGATTAAGAAGGACATATGGCATGTGTGAAAACAAAGTATTTGATGTGCATATACAAAAACTACTAAAATTCCTTATACACCTGAGTGGATTGATATACTGTGCAATATATAATGTATGGGTGGATGTTTTATCTGGGAAAGAGGGGGTGTTTATATGATCATGACTAGTCCCTTGGCAATTGCGTCCCTGATTAAAATCTTTGGAGCAGTTATATTTCAAAGTAAATCTGTGCCGTATACCATTGACCAAAAATGCATGTATGATGCATATATCGCTTCATTATACCGGTACCAGCCAGGATTCAGATGCTGCATTTCCTACGAATTTTTTTGTGAATAAATGACTTGGCCAGGTTTAAGCTTTGTAAAGCAAGTAAAGGTTATTTATAATAAACAGGATTATGTTTTAAGAGAAGATCTCATTCCCAAGCATACATTACAAAGGCCCTTTTTTGAACAAAAGTACTTTCGTGTGTTTTGAAATTGATATACATGATACCATCCATGCTGTGATTGCTCGATTTCCAAACAACAAAACTGTTAAAAAAGCAGGTCTACTTCTTCAGAGACTACAAACCATAAACCTATTAATAAATCAAATGACTGTTGGAGAATTTATTGATATTGCGATGCACTATACCAGCTGTCATGCTTCATGCAGAAACTGATTATGACTTTTAATATATCCAGATGTATAAACGGCTCAGTGGTTTAGGCAGGTTGCCTTTTTATGATACTGTGAGGAAATTACTCTGTTAAACCTCAGTCCTATCCAAATTTTGATGGAGAATGTACTGGTTAAAGTTTTTAAAAGCAGTTCAATTCTCCAAGATATTACTTAACCCTACATTTCACATGGATAACATCGATAACCTCTAGGATGCATAACACCAGTAAGTTCATAAGTTGATTTAACTATATAATTCTAACTGTTATTTAGAAGAACCATTTTAACAAGAGCTTGGACTTTGGGTAGTTGTGACAAACAGCAATGTGACGTAGCCCTGTCTATTTCATTGTCAGCCACTCAGCCATGGCTCTCTGAAATCAACATGATTTGCCTGGCTTTTGAGTTAAGACTATGCAATCGGTGCATATTTCGCTTGAAACAGCATCATTTTTAACTTGTTTTAATTGAAGCAAGAAATGGGAAGCTACCTTCTACTGAAAGTCCAAGGTCTTTTTAAAATAGTTCTATTTGGTCTTTCTTGACTATACTCCCTGTATGAGTGATGCATACTTTTTAAGCAAAATACCAACCATGCTTCAAATGTTGTTCAAATGATGCGTGATTTAATATTACACTATATTTACATTTTCCAGTGTCTTGCCTGTGATAACCTATGTATCAAATCCAATAAAGCCCGAAGGGCTTTATGATAGATTTGATCACGCCCCAACCGAAATTATCACCTCATAATACTCAAAGAATAATTCCTTATTCTTTAAAAAGTTTTCATTGTTTTTCATTGATAATTTCGGTCAGGGCGTGATCAAATCCAATAAAGCACGAAGGGCTTTATGATAGATTTGATCACGCCCCAACCGAAATTATCAGCTCATAATATTCAAAGAATGATTCCTTATTACTTATACATGTATTTATATAATTTTAAGCCATCGTACGATTAAATATTTAAATATAAATAAGCAAACCCCTCTGGCGCCTCAATTTGGCGTCATTTGTATTATGGGTTATATAGTACAAAATCGATACGAAGTGCTATCACAGGCAAAGACACTGGAAAATGTAAATATAAGATATCAAACACCTTTTGTTTTGATATTATATTCCCAACAAACAGTTTAAACCAAACTCTAGAACTAAAACAATTATTCTGATGAAAGGAAAAAGAAATAAGATTCAGACAGTCAGTTGTAATTTTGGGGAATCAAAGGAATGTCATCACTTTGGCCGAAACTTGAGCTTTTAGGTTCTGTACATATGTGTTATCCTGTGTTATTTACTCCAGCAAAATGTAGACCAATGGACATTTTAAAATGTACCAGTATATTACACAATAATATATTCAATATTCAAACATAAGAATTGCTAAAGATAACTGTAACACACTTTCTGATGTTAATTAAAGCACATAATTATCTACCGGTATTACCTTAATTGGTATGCAGGTTATTCACCTTACAAACCAAGAATAGTTTACTTATTTGTTTAAAACTTCCCAGTATTTCTTTGGTACACCTTTATAAGTACACTAGTAATTAATTTAACATCTTTGATACAATAAAAGTAAGTTATGTATATATGAGATCTAGCCTTTGACAATAAACTGAATAATGCAGTGAATTTTGAAATTCAACGAACTCTATGATTTGTTCAGTTGAATAATTTTTTTTCTCTTAGTTCTAACCCAGTGCATAAATAATATATTCATATGGGTTTTTTTTTTTCATTTCATAAGCAAATTTGTCAACAACTGATCATTTTATCAAGGAAGTTTGTGCAAAAAAAATCTCCATAAAAGCTAATATTTGCATAAAAATTGATGTGCATGATGGGGTTTTATTTAAAAAAAATTGTATGAGGTGCCTGCTTTAAAAAGTTCCTTATGACGTATTTGACCTATTAATGTAGTCAGGAGGAAATTTATAGCAAGAGATCAGTAGTCAGGCAAAAGTTACAAGTGATATAGATAAAGGAATAAGGATCAGGTCATCTTAATGTGTGTCAAGTTTTATTGTAATGAGATGACTGAATACATGCAGTCAAGACAAATATGGCTTTAACACAATGACTGCTACAGCTTTGCAATCAAAACTTAAGGAAAGAAATCTGAAAAATGGGAAGGGGGTATGATTCAACATACAGTATAGATGGGTTAGAGTGTTAATTAACTACAAATCTGAAAGCCTTGAGGTTGAATCCAGCTGGGGCTTTTATAAATTTTACAATACCAAATTTTTTTTTTAAACATATATTTTTTTGATCAAATATTGTGAGATTTGAAAATTCTAAAATGGTGAAAGTATTTTGATTTTTGTGTACTTTTATCCACATTAATATCAACAGGTGTCCAATTGGCAAAGAAAAAGATGAATATGCAAGAGATTCTTCTAATCACATGTTTAATCCCATATGATATGTTTAAATCAATATTTCAATCATAGGTTTAATTTGGTTAGATAGCAAGATCATTGAAACAGAATTGTGAGAAATTCATCATGACATTGTAATGGCATTGTAATATATAATCATTACACAAGTGGAATAGTTTAGGTTTTCTTTACACATACATACAACATGTGAATGTATATTCATAACAGTTCTCTTTTTACTATACTTAGAACTCATTTTGTGTACAAATATACCAGCAGTTAAATTACCCTGTAAAAAAATAGGATCATTTTTAATTTCAGGAAAATCATTAGAGTAAAAGAAAGAAGTCTTTTGAGCCTGACATTTTATCACATACTTACAGTTGACATATCCTGCAGGGCCCAGATCTCTATTTCACATACAAACACAGGCGTATTAACTGAAGAGCACATCTTAGCCTAGTTAATCAATTGTATTCACATATTGTCCCTCCCTCAGACCCCCTCTCCTTAAAGTTGCGGAGGAGCAAAATTGTACAGGTTTTAGGAACGAATAAACACATTCCCTCTCTCTCAACAACCACAACATTTGTATTAATTAAGTTAGCTTTATTACAAAGTCTTCTGAATAAATGTACAAATTCGTGGAAAAAGCTTTTTCCAGGTAATGCAAGGTGAAGGCCATATAAGGCTTAATGTATTTTCCATAGCTATATTTAGCTGCATGAAAATTTACTTTTAATACTAGAACTGATTTTAAAGTTTATAGTTCAGATATGAATAAATGTCTGTTTAATACACACTGACCATGATTGTACATGCCAATTTGCAATAAAAATTGAAAATTGAATGTGTCAGGTTCTGTACCTAAGTGCAGGTGTACTCAGTGTTAAAGGAAATAATTGGAACACGCACTAGAGATATAAACATGGACATTTAATAAAAATATATTCATTAGGTGATATGTTTTAATCAATGTATTGTGTTTTATTAGTTTATCTCAAGAAAGTAAATCAAAATCACAATACATGCGTGGATCCAGGGGTCTGAGGGTCAATTTATCATTTTGTTCAGGCAGAAGATTTTTTTTGGGGGGGGGGGGGGATGGCTGTGTTTGACAATTTCACTATGTGAATTTAACAAGTTTAAAATCTCCAGGGATTGGGGGGGGGGGGGGCTACTTGACCCCCAAGTTAAGGTTTTTGTAGCAGGTCCTGTCTCTAAGTTATTATTTGTCCTTTCTTCACCAAACTTGCATGGATGATGCATCTGGAGCTACATATGAACTTGAAAGACTTGGATGCTGAATCTGAGCCATGAATTTTAGATGCTGAAGGAGGTTAAGGAGCTGGTTTAATTTTTTGGAGCAGGTGCCCTCTGATGATTATATCTTAGTTATAACTGGTCCTAACTTCACTTCACCAAACTTACCTTGACGGTGTGTCTTATGATACTGATGCACTTGACAGGCTTGAATGCTGAATTTGAGCCATGCGTTTTGGATTCTGGATGAGGTTAAGGTCTTGAGCTGGTTGAAGTGTTTGGAGCAGGTGCACTCTGATGATTATATCTTAGTTATTACTGGTCCTATCTTCACCAAACTTGCATTGATTGTGCGTCTAGTGAACCTGATGCACCCCACAAGCAAGGATGCTGAATCAGAGCCATAGGTTTCAGATGCTGGAGGAGGTTTAGTTTTTTGGAACAGATCACATGGCTAATAGCAAGCGGAGCGAGCTTTTTCGGCAAGCGTGTGTGAATAGAAAAATTTGGACTAGTTCACATTCATTCAACAGATTTTTTTGGCCTCAGTTACTCAGACCAGTAATGCCATGTTTTTATCGGACCAGCAGTTCCCTGTAAATATGGTTTTCCATTTTATGCTCTCACGAGAACAACCAAGATAAAAATAATTAAAGACTATATGTATTTATACATAAATTGTATTGGACCAGCAATTCACTGTAAATATGGTTTCCCATTTTATGCTCTCACGAAAACAAGCAAGATAAAAATAATTAAAGACTATGTGTATTTATACATAAATTGTAAACAATGTACACAGATCCATTACATAAGATTAATGGAGTTATCACCCTTTATCATCAATACAATCAAGTGACATCAATATCACAACGGTTTTCTTGCACATAGATCCATCAGGAATTTTCATGTCAGGGTGCAAAACACAGTTTTATATGTAACGTTATAAGGGCGTTTTTTAGATGAGGGACAAGCAAAACTGACCCGTATAAAACTAAATTGTAAAAACATGTTATATATCTATATATCAATAAATATAAAACTGTGAATTTTGTAAATATTTAACAATAATGCACATGTAACTTAATGCTATAATATATTTGGCACTCAAAACATGAGGAAAATAGACCAAAAAATGCCTCTAATTGCAGTACACCCATGCATTTTAGGCTCCCACTAACAGCAGAATGCATATAAATCAGCCATTTTAATTTCTGTGCATTTTCAAGAGCAAGTCCTTAGGCATCGTTTTATAGTATTTTCAGGGTACTTTCACCAGCTTTTTAAAGAGCTATTTTACCCGCTAAAAAATTCTTGAAATTCTGCATGCGTAAAATCCGGATGTTTTGGGAGTTACCTCCCTTTGTTTAAGAGTCTCACTATATTATTTTTTAAAAATTTTCTATATACTTTTTTCATGTACACGAAAGATAAACTTCTATATTATGCAATTGAGGATGAAAAAAATTAATTTTCATGTATACCGCATAAAAATATATAGCAGGAAAATCCCTACCCATCATCATGCTTTTTCCCAAAGAAAAACCCCCTGATTTTATACGAAACTGTGTTTAGCTACCTCAGTAAATTTCGACCCACAATGCAATTCCAAGCATTGCAAATGGAGTTCTCATGTTCTTGTGAGAATCAAAGTAAAACTTTTGAGAACCAGACTAAATGTGTACCGGTAATTGCAAGAATGTCATGCTTTTTAGGTCAATAAAAGAGTCTGCTATGCATAGTTTTAATTATCAGGGGAGTTTTTAAAGAGCCAGACGACACAAAACCGATGTGACCTCTGACCTCACAATCATGGTTAAATAAGGGGAAATAACTCTAAATGTAATCACTGTAAATTGAATAACCAAAGTCTGAAATCCTTTCAAAATCATGATCCTGAAAAAGCTAACGAATGAGAAAATTTCTTCAGAGATATGAAAGAATTGTAACTTGCAATCATTTGAATGTTCACATTAAAGAAATTTTAAGAGGGGTCATTTCCACAAATATCAGGTAATTTACTGACCCTTAATTTTAAGGGGGGGGGGGCATACAACACTATAAAACCTAATATGCCAAGGTAAACTGACGTTACAATCACTTTTAAAAGGTAAAAACTCTGAATTGAACATTATGTTAAAATCTATATTATTATTCAATGACATTTTATCCAAATTAAATTAAACTAGTTCTACAATCATAAATCAATAAAAACTCGAAGTATCGCTTATATACTGTAGTGTAAAAATTATGGATAATAAACAGAAGATATATTGAATTTAATTTGTATATGTTTAAATGTGTCCCTATCCATATCAACTCTGATAAATGTACCGTAGCATTCTACAGAATCTTGTTCACCAGTCTGAGGAAAAATTATTGAAGGAGTGAAAGAAAGTTAAACAATTTATTTTAAACACTTGTTTTATTAACATGGTTTTCCAGCGGAAAAATCCGGTTATGAAAATGGTGAAAATGGCGGGCGGGCGGGCGGGTGGGCAGGCGGCTGCCAAAAGGGTATATACTCTCATTGTACGGATAACTCCTCCTACAGTTCTCAAGATAGGAAGTTGTACTTTTGCAGATCAATTGTACATATATCAGAGGTGTGCATATTGCTAGGATTTTGATTTCCGAAAATTTATGAAAAAAATACCAGCTTTTGAACTTAGTCTTTTTTTTGCAAAATATTGCATATATATAGGGTGCCCTCATTGTATGGATAACTCCTCCTACAGTTCTCAAGATAGGAAGTTGTTCTTTTGCAGATCAATTGTACTTATATTAGAGGTGTGCATATTGCTAGGATTTTGATTTCCCATAATTAATGGAAAAAAACCCAGCTTTTGACTTAGTCATTTTTTGGCAAAATATTGCATATAGGGTACTCCATTTCACTGGATACGGGTTGACATGGATTATGGATACAGTTCACATAAATGAAAACCCGGTTTGCTGTCACATTGACAGCTTTTCACTTGTTATAAATACCTACAAGTGTTTACAATTTTTGAGACATAAGTTTATAATACTGACGCATCACTGTTCTTTGTCGATATCGCCAACATAATACAATTGGTCCTTGATCTTCTCAACAATTGTTGCGTAGTACCAGATTCATGCTTTTGTTTTTTATACAAGTGTGCTTTGTTAAAGAAATTATTTTTTTTCTTGAATTTCTAAAAAAAAATTTTTAGATTATCAAATATCTCGTGCATTGTACACACCTGTGTATATTGGGTGAGAACATCAGAAATACGCACCGGAAAATTGACAATTCAAGGATGTATATTTTTCAACTTGCAGAAAAGTGCATTTACCAGTAATTATGATTGTGAATCAAACACAACAGCAGAACAATGAATTGATAATTAATCAAAAACTTTTTAATAAATAAGAAGTAAACATTTACAATAAATTTGATCGAATTGAACAAGATTAACAAATCACCAAATGTGTAGGCCTATGAAACAAACGCATAAGAAGCAGAAAAAATTATGTAATTTCAATCATAACTATTTGTAAATCTTCCTAAGCCTGGTTTGCATGCTTCACTGGAGTTTGAAAAATAAAAATATGCAATGCATACTGCAGAGAAAGCAACAGGTGATTGATTATGTAATAGGACATAAATTGTTAAGAACAATTTCTTGGTTGATGTAAGGAGCACAGGTGGATTATTCTGATGGATTACTGAATTATGAAATATTTTCAAAGCCAAAAGTTAAGTATAAGTTATAAACCATCAAAATCCACATTTCACACAAAATAAGCGGTACCTAGAAACATTCTCTGAAAAAAAGGGGTTCTTTTTGGCTAAATAGAAGACATTTGCTCTTTTCAAGGTTAATGTTGAGCCCTGATTATGTTAGTGTATATGATATGTATGATATGATTCAAATTTTTACATCACCTGAGCCACGTACAGGCTCAAGAGAGTTTTTCTGATCAAAATTTTTTTGTTGTGAGTTGTTGGTGTACTTGTCATTCATAGTTTTATCTTCTCCAAAACCACTGGGCTAATTTCAACCAAACTTAGCACAAAGCATTTTTTGGGTAAGGGAATTCAATTTTATTCAAATGAAGGGCCAGACCCTCTTTAAAAAGGAAATGATTTAAAATTTTCAAAAATCTTCTTCTCACAAACCATTTGGTTAGAAAAGTTAGAACTTGTGTGGAAGCATCTTCAGGTAGTGTGAATTCATATTTGAATAGCTGCACGCGTAGTTGTAGCTGTAGCTCTCTGTCTGAAAAATTTGTTTGGAAGACCTGGGAGCTATAAGTGCCACCCTTTAAAAAATATGTACATTTATTGCACACAAAAACAAGCGCTAGTTTTGGACTGATCAATCTTATTTGTATGCAAATTCTATAAAAATAATTAGTACATGTACCACTTAATTCTTCGTGCAATTTACTACTGATATCGTCTCTTTACTTGACTCTGATAGCCTTTAAAACACCATCACCAGACCCGTAAATTGAGGTGGTGCTGTTTGTTTACATGTAAAATGGTGACCCTCGACCTTGATGTGAATTTAACGTACTTGATTTTCGGAGGTTGGTTGCATGTTCCGGAGAAATTCTGAGGCAATTAGTGACGATATTAGTGGTAAATTGAAATCAGCATCCGGATGTGGTTAAGGTTTTTGTTGCAGGTCCTGTATCTAAGTTATTACTTGTCCTGTTTTCACCAAGCTTGCATGGATGATGCATCTCTACCTACCTATGGACTTAAAAGACTTGGATGCTGAATCTGGGCCATGAATTTGAGATGCTGGAGGAGATTAGGGTTTTTGGGGCATGTTAAAGTTTATTGAGCAGGTGCCCTCTGATGATTATATCTTGGTTATTACTGGTCCTAACCTCGCCAAGGCTTGAATGCTGAATCTAATTAACAATAGGTTTCGGATGCTGGAGGAGGTTAAGGTTTTTAGAGATGGTTAAAAATTTTAAAGCAAATGCCCTCTGATGATTATATTGATATCTTAGTTACTAATGGTCTTAACTTCACCAAACTTGCATGGATGATACGTCCTATTATACTAATGCACCTGACAAGCTTGAGTGCTGAATCTGAGCGTTTGGTTTCGGATGCTGGATGAGGTTTAGTTTTTTGGAACAGGTCACATGTTTAATAAATAATAGTATTATTTCAAACTTCATAGTTGGCTTAACTATAATATGAATGAATCGCAGAGTTATCTTCAGATGCAGAGACTGGTCTCCATTATCAAAGATGCTTAAAAAAACTACCTCACTTAAACTTGCTTGATAGATTTGTTTGTTGTTAAATGATATAACATTATTCCTATGATATATTATTGTATGATATAATACTCTTTTGTTTTATGTTATATGGTATTGTAATATTTGATATTGAAGCATATGATATGAAATTGTATAATATTGTATCATATTATATGTATTATGATATTGGATTATGTGATCAAAAACAATAATGTTTAACATGATACAATAATGTGTCATATTATATGATACAACATCATATCTTGATACAATGTCATATCATATGTTAAAAAATCATATTGTATCATTATATATTACACTATTATTTTGTTACAGTATCATATGATTTATATATATTGTATAGTAGGATGCAATATATTTTGTAATAATATTATTGATAAACATTGTATCTTACAATCCTTTATGAAATGAACATATTATATACAATATTGTCTCAAAACAGTATCCATGAATATCCATTGGCAAGATCATTAACTATGATTTTCATATAATTTGTTAAAGGTGATGCTCTGTTTAGGTGATGCCTCGTCTCGGTGAGCTTTGTAATTTGTGATTACCTAAGTTTACCACAATGCACTGGCTCTAGTTTTCTGTGACCCTGATGGAGAATATATACAGTAATTGTGGATATGGCATACTCTAAAACATGGTCTAGCCTCAAAATTGACATGGCCTCACTTTTGGCTTTGTCCCAAACTTGTTTAAATCAGTCTGAGTATGAACGTACTCAGTATAAAAAGATCTCTTCCATAACACTACCCATGCATTCTATATACAATTGTACACTTATATTGATAGCATTTTGCTGGAAGTTATCACCATTATCACAGTTATCAAATGACATTATACACTTAACTACTTGAGAATAAAGAAAACAAACTGGATCATAATCTTATAGAATAAATTACTATTAAAATAATAAAAATTTTGAGGGGGCCAATTTTGGAGGCCAAGCATAATTTTAGACCAAAAATGAGGCCATGCCAGGCCAGGTCAAATTTTAGAGTATGCCTTACGGATATATTAAAACATACAAGGAAAAACTATCAGATGAAATCTTATCTGATGAATGCATCTACCTGCACAACTGTTATTATGACTGTCCCATAGAGCTTGTAAAAGCATATTGTCATTTCAGAAGACTATTAAATGAATAACAACTTAGTATTTTGATAATCAAGAAAATGAGAATGCTTAGTTTTTATTTTGAAATTATCAATTTCAGTGATTATACCTGGTAGGGTGGAGTAAGCTGTTAATTTAAATATAATAAAACACCCTGTGGTAAATAGTTGTCATTTGATTGATGATAAAAGTTTGATTTTTCAATTTCAGTGCACTCAATGAGGCAGCAAGATGAATGATTTCTTCACTGACTCTTCACTAACCTTAAATGGCTTGCTTAAGCCTGACACAGTACGAAAGTTTGGGAGGGAACTTTTGCCATCTTTTTCTGAGGTAATGAGACCCATGGAAAAACCCTTCCCTTTCACCAGGCCAGAATCCCCGTGTTCTCCCCTGGATCTTCACATGAGTCCAAAACGGAATCCACCAGATGATTCAATAACTCCTGAATCAGCTCAGAAAAAGCAAACTCATACTGACGACCAGGGTCATCAAACCTGTAGTGACCAAAATTCAATGAAGAATTCAAAAGGAGATCAAGACGGAATGGATCGTTTTTCTCTGACACCTCAGCAGTTGGAGGAGAGGGCTCAAGAGTTTCTTAGATTCTCTGAGTTTGGATCAAAGAGGAAACTATTTCATATACCTGTTTATTTGCCAGAGCAAATGGGGATGAATGTGAGTGTGTCTGAGAGAATGATGGGAAATTCAGATAGAATGCTAGGAAATGTGTCTGATAGGGAGGTTTTGCAGGGTTATTATAAAGAAATGCTGATACAGAAAGACACGGAACCCCAATGCAAGCACGCCAGAGTAGCAGCTCTGTCTAATTCTACTACGGCAGGCCAACTAGTGGAAGAAGAAACTCGCAAACCAGAATCATGTGAGTTCAGATAATGATAATTAATGCAATTATACTTGTATATTATCATCATGAAATAATTGTAACTATTCACACAGGACTTTTCCACATAATCAGATTAAAAAACTTGGTCATATTTGGTTTAGGAATTCTTTTATGCTTGACATTAGGTTTGCATTTTCCACTTAATTAATTATGCTGAAAGTTCACAATTATGATGATTTACTGTATACAGTAAAACACGCTTTATAAATAACAAAGTGCCAGGGACAGATGATTTGACTTCGTTATAAACATAATTCATTATATCTGTCAAGTTTACAACATGCAATAAAGTCACGGGGAATGAAAATAACTTCTTAATTATAAGTGTGTTCACTGTAACCATGTTTTACTGTATACCTATCACCCAAGATTTGTTAAACAAAAAGATAATAGGTATCATTAGATGAAAACAACTTTCAGATAAAAAGACTGATGTGTAATTTGATTCATATGTTTTAGACTCTCCCACCTCCTCTCCATCAGAGAATGGTGCCCCTGACAGTCCTACCTCAAAACATACGAGCAGCCCACCATCAAATAGTGAGGTCAGCAACTCGCAGCCCAGCAGCCCACAGCCCAACACCCAGGTAGGGCCCGAGCAGGGATCTTACCCCTGCTCACACTGTGATAAGAGTTTTGCCTACATGGGAAATCTCAAACGACATATCAAAATGCATCATGGGGAATACAGACCATTCAAATGCAGTTTATGTGTGAAACGTTTCTGGGGCAACGACAGTTTAGAGCAGCATGTTAAACGGGTCCATTCCCGATTTCGTCCATACGAATGTGCCCACTGTGATAAGAAATACTCAGTTTGCTATGATCTCCAGAAGCACGTGAGAAGTGTTCACGGGAAAGATATTGACTGGAACATGGAGGTTCCGGGTGTTCACTCAGATGGAACGGGAACCAATCCGGGCCTCGGAATTCACAAAGTGACGGGAATCAAGACGCAAGCTCTCAGTCAACTGAACCATAAGTGCAAATTCTGTGGGCGTGGCTTCGCAACTTTCAATGGGCTCGGAGTTCATTTAAAAATGCACTTCAGGTGCCGAGTGTGCCTCAAGGGGTTCAACACAGAATCTTCCTTGCGAATCCATTTGCAGAAAGCGCATGACATTACAGGGGAGCAAGAATATGTGCTATGATGTGCCTTAAAATATTTTTCGCTGTAGCAAGATATTATGGCTGCTGCATGGGCTTTGATAATCACATGGTTTATAGTCCCATATTGTATAACCTAATTGTCTTCCAGAAGAGAGAATTCCATTTGTTATGTCTTGTGTACACTTTTTGGCATTATATGTACTATGATAACATTCCTTGAGTTTTTCCATATTGTTCATGCAGTGTTTGTTTATGTATTTATTTTAAAAATCTTGAATCTGTTAAGTTTAGTAATTGTTTGTTTGACAAGTTTGATTTTTTTGTTACCAGTTTTAAAGATATTGAGTGGTAAAATGCATGTATTTTTAAAGGTATACATTTCTTTTTTTGCAAGTGCTTTTGTATTTTAATGTTTCCATTGTTCAAAGTGCTTATGTTCCAGTACTCATAAGATGCATTTCACCTGTGACAATTAGTTTAATTAATGCAATATAAGAGATATTCCAACTCAAGAGAAGAGTAATTGGGTATACATGTACACATATACATATTCAGGGATCTTACTCAAATTGTCAAGAATACTTTATCATTGGTAATTCAGAAAGAAAAGAGTATCCCTAATTCCAAGGGTGCTAATCTACGTCATCACCGGGATGACGTAAACATACACAGTCGGCCATTTTCTCTCGGTTCGAATAAGAGGTAAGGTTGTTTTGTACCCAGAGACTAAATACTTATTAAATACACCACTCTTACGGAATTACATTAGACCCACTCTATTATGCTAAAACTGTATAACTTTCCAAACTGCAGTCATTTCTGAAAACACCTCGCATTTATCCAAATGTATGCCGAGGTAACGTTAACGCACTTGCACTATCGTACATTCAATTCACACATTATATGCATGTTTACAAATTATAAAACATATTTTTTAACAAAACTTATTATTAGCGGTCTTTTAGCCATTAATGAATTTATCTAGTCAATTTCAATCTATAATTTGATATTGTTGACATCATTTGATGCTATTACTAATATCTTGATAACGTTAACACATCCATTTTTCAATGATAACGTTCACACTTTACTTATAATAACGTGTTTTCTTATTTTATCAATCTTATAATTATATACTTTTTATTTATAGGTGAAGATGGTTAAACGTAAAAGTCGATTGTGGCTAAATCACCCAAGATCAACGGCTGCAAAAATAAATTCTAAAAACAAACATATAGTAGAAAATATACCGGTATGTACTAGTGATTCGCCACACAAAAACAATACTCTGATTTTGCGACGAAAGATAAAAGGGACACCTTCTAAGTCACCTCCTTGTAAAGTATTCAAGCAGCGTTCGACACCATCAAAATCTCCATTTATCAAAAGACTGAAGAAGAATACGATTTTTTATGTACCCCCCTCTGTATCAAAATGTCCGTTGGTTTCATTTAAAATAATTAAAAATGATTTTGATCAAGAATCTCCCGGGTCGTCTGATAAATAGAAAAGTGAAAGCATTGGAGTAAAATGCACAGGGCCTTCTAAGAGTAGGCGTGCTCTGCTTGAGCGGTTTGAAAACAACACCTGTGTTACATTCTTGTACCCAGACATAAATCTTACAAACTTTCTCCCAAATAAATGCCATCCTAATTTCCAGAAGGATTTGGTTTCATTCATATACCGCATGGTTGTAGTATTTTCATTAGCGTACCATTCAACAACTTCCAACCACAGTCTAAATGCAATGTTGTTGATCGGGAATAAACCCTTCTGTACCAACTCGAAAAAAAGAACAAATCTTCTTTCAAGACCATGTTCTTTGAGTTGTTGTAAAACTTTTAAGATCATTGCAGATCATTGCATGAATATCAGCAGTGTCCACCGAGTCTGAAATACACGTATTGCCTACAGGTATTATACAAGTTTCGTCTGAAAAAGAAATGTTTGAATTGTTTTCAAACCGCTCAAGCAGAGCACGCCTATTCTTAGAAGGCCGGGCCAGGCACGTAGCATCGTTTTTGAAAGTGGGGGGGGGGGGGGGGGCAGACTCATCCAAAAAATCTTGACAAGCAAAAAAAAAAAAAAAAAAAAAAAAAAAGGGGGAAAGAGGACTTTCCAAAATCCTAATCCGGGGGGGGGGGGGGGGGGGGGGGGGCTGGCAGGCATAGTATATAACTTCAATTTCAATCCTCATTTCCTTATTTTCATATCAATTTTTTACATGCTCCAAAAAAGTGGGGGGGCCAACTCCATGATAGTTAAATTTTTTATATGTGAATTTTAAAAATTTAGTTGCTGTGAGAAAAAGTGGGGGGCCAGGCCCCCCCTGGCCCCCCCTGATGCTACGTGCCTGGGCCCTAATGCTTTCACTTTCTATTTGGTTGTTTTGACTCTTCAAAACTTTATCAGACGACCCGGGAGATTCTTGATCAAAAACATTTTTAATTATTTGAATTTATTTAATTACTTTACAAGGAGGTGATTTAGAACGTGTCCCTTTTATCTTTCGTCGCAAAATCAGAGTATTGTTTTTGTGTGGCGAATCACTAGTACATACCGGTATATTTTCTACTATAAGTCTGTCCCAAGTTATTGCTTCCATCGATTTTTGGTGATTTTTGATAAAATTACACATACCTGTGAAAATACAGTTGAAATCGTTAAAAGGGAATATATCCAAGATGTTTTCATTGAACAATTATCCCTTTCCTCTCAGAAAAATTCACAGGAACGAAAACAGATTCCCTACGGAGATTTATAATGGGGAATGTTTACATCTTTTATCCATTCGGAATACATCGCGCAATTTTTTAACGTTATCATCCGGGCTTATTAATGGCTGTTGCAATGCAAAATCTCCGTAGACTTTCAATTTCGGGATGTGTATTGAAACCCGAAGCGGTAGAGGGGGCGTTTCAAAACAGATAATCTGGACATTTTTCATATAAGTGGATGAACGTAGTTTGAGCACAAAGGTATTTACTATTATTGAAATATCAAGCAAAAAGTGGTGGAAGCAAAAACTCGGGACAGAGTATACATGTATATGTTTGTTTTTAGAATTTATTTTTGCAGCCGTTGATCTTGGGTGATTTAGCCACAATCGACTTTTACGTTTAACCATCTTCACCTATAAATAAAAAGTATATAATTGTAAGATTGATAGAATAAGAAAACACGTTATTATAAGTAAAGTGTGAACGTTATCATTGAAAAATGGATGTGTTAACGTTATCAAGATATTAGTAATAGCATCAAATGATGTCAACAATATCAAATTATAGATTGAAATTGACTAGATAAATTCATTAATGGCTAAAAGACCGCTAATAATAAGTTTTGTTAAAAAATATGTTTTATAATTTGTAAACATGCATATAATGTGTGAATTGAATGTACGATAGTGCAAGTGCGTTAACGTTACCTCGGCATACATTTGGATAAATGCGAGGTGTTTTCAGAAATGACTGCAGTTTGGAAAGTTATACAGTTTTAGCATAATAGAGTGGGTCTAATGTAATTCCGTAAGAGTGGTGTATTTAATAAGTATTTAGTCTCTGGGTACAAAACAACCTTACCTCTTATTCGAACCGAGAGAAAATGGCCGACTGTGTATGTTTACGTCATCCCGGTGATGACGTAGATTAGCACCCTTGAATTCAGAATTGAAAAAAACCCATTGATATTGAAAAAACTTAAAACTAGAGATATATATTAAAGTATAAAAATGTACTTTATATTCTGATCGCATTCTTAAGTTGAATTTTGCACATGTTTGCATGTGTGTGTGTGTGTAAAATATTCCATTCCATCAGCGAAAACAGACATGCTAGATGATAAGGGTGATGTCAAATGATTTATTTAACATTTCTTTTATTTTGTTTTTGTCCGAAATTTAAGATAGTGCATTGCCATACATGTGTATACTTTTGTATATATTTTCAATGAAACATTCCTGAAGTATATTTAGATATATTTTATTATAAAATTGCCAGTTGATGTGCCATATGATATATTATAGTGTTGACACTTGTGAATTGACATATTTACCCATGGGTTATTTCCATGATTGTTTCCGATATAGAGGCTCAAAACAAAAGCATAACTTTGTTACACAAAATTGTTACAATGTGCTTGATAAAGTTATTCAGCATGTATTTGTGCATGTATGTTTGGTTGTTCATATGAATTCTATGCAATGGATGGAGTTATTTGATTAATCCTTAATACCAGTCAATGATGGCCGATCCTCCAATTCATTTGTATTTTCCTTTACAACAAAGATTGGAAAATGATAAAAGTTCATGAAATGCCAGATGATACCATACAAAATTGTTATTGATTTGATTTTTTATTCAGAGTGTTGACGACATCTTTAACAACACTTTGAAATTTTTGGGGCTGAGGACTGGCAAGCCTTAATGGCATTCAAAATAAATTATTGAATACAATATGTTACTACATTTAATAATAATGTACTTTAAATGGTGGATATTAAAAAAGGGGTAAAAGTTTGCAAAATTCATGTTATAAAATGTAATTGCTTTAAAAGAAATTTAGGAAATAAAAACACCAACTTTTTTAAATTGATATTTGGTTATTGTCTGCATGCATGTAAAATTCCTCTTTTGTATTTGATCCAATCTAGGCTTCTTTTTTGTTCATTTTCTGCGTGTCTTCATTTCCTTTGGTTTGCCATAAAGGTCAAAGTTGGAGACTTATGCAATAAGGTCATGATCATTTATATCCAATTTAGTGTGCTTTATTCAGAGAATGGTTGTTTTTTTTTTACATCGGCTTTACATCATTAAGTGGTATTATGCAATGCAAATTTGGCTTTGTATTAAGTTTAATTATGATTCCCCATTGTATGTAAACAAACTTTGGCCCATTCTTAATTAATGTTGTTTAATTTTATTTCCTTGCTAAAATTCGATGTTGCACAATTTATGAACCATAGAGCTTGCATACATTTTGTGGTTGATGTGATTATTTTAAACTAGTAATATTTTTATGACATTAAGGGAGTTGAAACTTGAAGGTTGTTTTATTAACATGTACATACATTGTGATTTTTTCCCCTTGTTTATCATTACATGCTTGCAAAACTAAATTATGATATTGTACATCTATATGTCAAAACAGTTCTGATATTAATTTATTGCTGTTAACTTTTTAAAGCAGATTTTTTTTAATTGTGTCTTGTGAGCTCACTCGGTTTAAGATTAAAGCCAATTTGGTGGCACTTGAATGTACTATAATTTATTCATATATATTTATTTTAATTTTTTTATCTGCTTAATATTAAAAAATAACACGTTATCATTTATTTGTAACAAAAATCAGTTAACGTAACCGGATAACTTGGTGAGCTTGTTGAGGAAAATCAGGTATACATGTAACAATAATTAAAAGAGGTGCTATATTATCATTTTTAAGCTGGATTTTGAAAATGTGCAAGTATGAGTATATTTAGTAAAAATTGAAATTCTATAAACCCAGAAATTATGATATGAATGTTGTATGGTTAACTCAGATAATTTGACCTTCTTATGGACAGGTGTTGACCCCTTTTGAAGTATTTACATGGTAGTTTGTCTTCAAGATAAAGATACAGGTATATTTACTAGTAATGTTCTGTTAATTGATTTTGAAGTAAATTTTCAAAAATTGAAGTAATTATAAATTGACCATCCAATCCTATCTCAGTCAGTTCTTTATTCTATGATACAACTATCTTATAGGATTTACAATTTAAATAAACAACAATTACCTATTAATACTTAAATAGCAATCACTTAATTGTAATGAAATGTATTCATATTGATTTTTTTTAAACACTGCAATCCAAGTTTATTTTCAAACTACAGATATGTAAGCCAGAAAGAAACTTGCTGGACAGTCTATAAATATGCAGTTCCTTAATTTCACTGTTACGACATATTTTTTAAATCCATTTCTAATGCTTTGTTACTAAAACTGGCAGAGTTTTAATACTGCAGTTTTCTTTTAGAAATGTCTGTTTTGTTTAATGGGGCATTATATTGATGTTTACTTGTGTAGTTGTTTTTCAAGCATTTATTTAAACTAATAATTGATTTGGCTTGGATTGCCTCACATGTGAAAGCTCATATTGCTTAATTTTTTTAAAATTAGATATTCTCTGTGTGTTTTATTTTTCTTCTAATCAGATATTTAAATGAATATTCATGAGTTTGAAGTTTCTGTGTGAAAATGTTGGATTTTTTTTTTAGGGAAAATACCTGTTAGTGATAGCTGGACTATATTTTGGTAATTTTTGTGGCAATAAATTTACATTTACATGAATGTTCAGGCCAGGCTGTGAAAGGGTTTTCATTTCATTCCAAAAATAAATTCTGTCCTTCCCTTTGGGCATATTTACTATGAAATGAGAATGATTGTATATAGATACAAAATGCACTTAGCAGTATATATTCATTTCATTAATCACAGAACACTTTCTACATCAATTTTCTTTCCTAAAATTGAGTTTAAAACTTATCTACATCACACACATATATATATATATATAAATATATATATATATATATATATATATATATATATATATATATATATATATATATATATATATATATATAAAAACTTTTAAAACACTGTTTCAAAATATTTCGACGGTGTTACCGGTCTTCATCATATATATATATATATATATATATATATTCTTTTGAAGAAAAACAACAACTTTTGCATGCTTAAGCCATCAGTCAAACTGATAACAGTAGTTGGTTTTAATTGAAACATATCCAGACTATCAAAAATTTCAGTCAAATGGGGAAAATGCACAAACAACATTTTATTTCAGGCAATAGAAGAATGTAAAACATTCAGGATTATCAAGTGTATATTAATGTTCTTGAAATTATTGAGGATTTTTGAAACAGAATACAAATATTGCTATCTGAATTCAGTGTGAATAATAAAATGGATATAAGATTCTGTTTGATTGGGTTTTTATTTTTTCGTAAAGCATAGTTTTTTCAACAATTATGATTTATAACAGCAGCAGTGAGTGACAGATGGTTTTATTTTCCTGGTGGGAGTAAGGAGGGAAATATTAAATCGTGGAATGCAATGGCTGCTTCATAGCTGCTTTGTAGATTGGAAGATAGAAAAACACCATAAATAAAATTCAGATGTTATTAAGGTAAAAGCACACACAGTTTCACAAGAGACATTATCTAATTTCTATAGTAAACATATTGAAATTTGGGTTTAAATCTCTCTCTCTCTCTCTCTCTCTCTCTCTCTCTCTCTCTCTCTCTCTCTCTCTCTCTCTCTCTCTCGTCCTTCTATCCGTCTCACAAGGGGTTTAAAGATAGTTGTAGGATTAAATTCCAAATATATAAACAGTTGTTGATTCAGGTAACTCCGATGAAAGTTGAAAAAACGAACTGATTTCAACTTAATAGACTTAAAATTTCATCAATAGTTAGAAAAAATATACGTCATCACACTTTTTGAGATGCCAGATAAACATAAACTAAAGCATATTTTAGCATAAAAAACCGTATTTTTTGGGGGGGGGGGGTTAAAAGTAAAATCTTGTAGGCAGAAATTTGTTTTTCTTGTTTAATTTTATTGTCAACTTTATCAGAAAACTAAAACTACAAAAATATTTTAAAATTAATTGTTGGGATAAGAAAAACTATAGCATTTTATTTTAGACATACAACTGAGAGAAAAGTAAGAAAAAGAGTTATTTCCCCTTAGCATAGATAAAGTGTATAAAAATTGGAAATTTAGGATAAAATTAAGCTGCGAAAATATTTTGAACTTGACAGTATTTCTAATTACATCCATGTGATTATATTCACGTAAAATAAATAAAACTATCTTGCACAAATTTTAAAGAATTTAAAATTTTGCAAAAAAGTATGATACAACAGAACACTAGATCTACTTTTTAAAGATCTTGTAGAGAACTGCAATGCTCAATATGTGATATGACTGTAAAAGTATCCTGTTACGAAGGGGCTCGAAGATAAAGATAAAAATTATTTATGCAATAGAATTCTCTCTCTCTCTCTCTCTCTCTCTCTCTCTCTCTCTCTCTCTCGTCCGTAGATTGTGGTCTACGAGATCCACTTCTAACCAGTTAGATAAAAACGACTGGTCCGCATATAAAAAAAAAAACATTACTTTAACTTAAAATGCATTGATCAACTTTTTAATATTTAACTTCAAATCAAAAATTTATACTTTATTATTAATGTGTGCATCATTTACTGTTTTCGATTTTAAATTAATATAAATTGTGTATTTTTAATGTTGATTCTTCAATGATTGTTTTGTGATCGATCAAAACCTTAAGTGCACGGACTGCACGAAATGCACGGACTGACTTCAAACTTCGAGGAAATGATCTAGCCTACTAAAATATGTATATATATATATCTTGTAATGCATCTAATCGACAATGACGACAATTAACCAACTTCAATTTTAAATGAAATATTAAAAAAATTAATCAGATACTAAGGGATATATTAATAAACATTTTTAAAAAGCTTTCTTTGATGTTTCATTTTATGAAGGTGGCGAAATATAGTGGAAAAAATGTACATTTATATGTATTTTTTCTGCAATGCTCACTACCTTTATACTACAAAAACATGCACCAAAGAGAGCATTTTATTGCTTAAATTAGCTTAATAATTCATTTGAAAATCTTTAAAAGTTAAGAAATGCGTAGACAGATGTTTTAAACTAGTTAGAATTGGATCGTTTGCACTTCAAACTTAAGATTGAATAACACACCTGGAAAAAGTCACTCAAATTAACAGGAATTTTTTTGATAATGAAAGATATAATGATAAATTAACTGTACAAATGTCAAATAAGCGAAATATTTGCAGTTTGGGGATAAAAAATGAATATCTAAAATAATTATTCCAGTAAGTAATAACAAATGCCCCTGCGGGTTTCATACTCGGGATGTACGGATCACAAGTCCGACACTTTATCCACTCGGCTATGGAGTGAGTTACAGATGTTATTCCATAAAATCCTTTCAATAAAACGAAATGTCGTTTCGATCAGCGGTCAGCCATTTTGTGATGATGTGTTATTCCACATTAATTGCTAGTTTCAGTATAATTTTTTTTTAAATAGAAGAGCAAAAATACGTTTTATTGAGTGTGAAAATCAAGAAAGTAACGCTTTAAAAAATTGTTTAGATATTATTATCTTAACAAGAGGCCCAGGGGCCACATCGCTCACCTGAGCAACAATTGCCTTAATTCTCATCAAATTAGCATTACAGTATCAAAATATCTTGACAACTGAGTACAGTAGATCTTGCTGAAAAAATTGAAAATATGCCAATTTTTATCAACCTCTTATTTTTTGGGTAAATACCAAGCCCCTTTTGTTGTTGTACCTGTAAGAAGATTTGTCTCTATTCCTATATACCCCCCCCCCCCCCCCATTTCATGGCCCCATTTTTCTCTAGGGAATCATGGTTTCATCAGACTTAAATCTGCATAACCTTTGCTTTCACACTAAGTACTGAGTTTTGAACCGAACACTTTCCCAGAATAGTTTTAAAGATTTTCTCTTTATATTCCTATGTAAAAATTCAAACCGCCATCACGGTCCCGCCCTACCACTAGGGACTGTGATTTTGCAAACTTGAATTTACACTACCCGAGGATGCCTCTACACAAGTTTAAACCCTTTCTGGCCAAAAATTCTTTAAAAAGAAGATTTTTAAAGATTTTCTCTATATATTCCGAAGTAAAAATTCATCCCCCATTGTGGCCTCACCCTACCCCTGGACTATTATTTAAACAAACTTGAATCTATATGATCTGGGGATGCTTCCACTCAAATTTAGGCTTTCCTGGCCTAATAATTTTGAGAAGAAGACTTTTAAAGATTTTCTCTATCTATAAAAATTCATCCCCCATTGTGACCCCGCCCTACCCCCAGGGACCATGATTTGAACAAACTTGAATCTACACTTCCTAAGGATGGTTACATGCCAATTTGAGAATTCTTGGCCAAATATTTTTGAGAAGAAGATTTTTAAAAGATTTTCTCAATATATTCCTATGTAAAACTTGATCTCCCAATTGTGGCCCCACCCTACCCCCGGGGATCATGATTTGAACAAACTTGAATCTACACTACCTGAGGATGCTTCCATTTCAATTTGAGCTTTTCTGGCCTAATAGTTTTTGAGAAGATTTTTAAAGATTTTCTCTATATATTCTAATGTAAAACATGATCCCCCTATTGTGGCCCCACCCTACCCCCGGGGACCATGATTTGAACAAACTTGAATCTACACTATCTGAGGATGCTTCCACTCAAATTTGAGCTTTCCTGGCCTAATAGTTTTTGAGAAGACTTTGGCTCAGGTGAGCTAAAAAAGGTTAAGTTTACAATACAATAAGTTGTTAAAGTTGGTTTCTGGAAGAAGAGACTTTGAAAATTTTCTTAATAAATATTGAAATTTTTTTTAGTTTTTTAATCTTTAGTTTTTAAGATCTGTGTACAAACATAGAATTGTGAGCAAATCTCTGTATCTTGCTTATAATTCGAAGCTTAACACTCAAATATGGTTAGTAAATAGAAATTGTAAACAATTAAAACACAAGAAACATGCACTATAACAAATAAAGAACACAATTTATTTTTTCGAAATGAATCATATATATACATGTACATGTATATACCTACATATTTCCGACAGCGATATCAAACTCTATTTAAACTGAATAAACTCGAGAAAATGCCGAGCATCTCAACAAAACCTATTGCATTAATATACTATGGAACGCCATGGCTGCCTTATGTTAGATGATTTTATTATATGCTGTGGGTCTATTATTATATGCTGTGGTTCTATAATTATATGCTGTGGGTCTATAATTATATGCTGTGGGTCTATTATTATATGCTGTGGGTCTATTATTATATGCTGTGGTTCTATAATTATATGCTGTGGGTCTATTATTATATGCTGTGGTTTTATAATTATATGCTGTGGTTCTATAATTATATGCTGTGGTTCTATTATTATATGCTGTGGTTCTATAATTATATGCTGTGGGTCTATTATTATATGCTGTGGGTTCAATTATATGCTGTGGGTTCATAATTATATGCTGTGGGTCTATTATTATATGCTGTGGGTCTATTATTATATGCTGTGGGTTCATAATTATATGCTGTGGTTTCATTATTATATGCTGTGGTTTCATAATTATATGCTGTGGGTTCATTATTATATGCTGTGGTTTCATTATTATATGCTGTGGTTTCATTATTATATGCTGTGGGTTCATAATTATATGCTGTGGTTTCATTATTATATGCTGTGGTTTCATTATTATATGCTGTGGGTTCATAATTATATGCTGTGGGTTCATTATTATATGCTGTGGGTTCATAATTATATGCTGTGGGTTCATTATTATATGCTGTGGGTTCATAATTATATGCTGTGGGTTCATAATTATATATGCTGTCGTTTATTCGAAACTAGCTATTCGAATTCGGATTTCTCGTTTTGGAGTTTACATTTACAAGCACTTTCAGCTGACACCAAGGACAATGGTCGTGTGACCTTGACTGAGACCCATATGCTAAAAATTGCTTTTCAGAACTTTGTTGTCGCCGGGCGCATAGTGTTTCACAAACACATCTTGTTTCAATTTATCAATATTATACTTTCAGACAAAGCAGAAAATCTGTTTGTGTTTTAAATCTTTTATACAATAAAAAATGATTAAAATACTGAGTATGCAAAATTGATTTCTTGTTTTATTTACTATTATCAACTATAATAATTTAAGCTTTACTATTAATCGTTGATGTTTTAAAAGATTCTTTAAAGGGAGTGTGCTATTAAAAATCAAGTACAAGCTTGAGAATCTATACTGTCATTTGAGAGTACGTTACTGAAAGTCCAAGTAGCTCAAAAAATTCTATGTCTCGGCATCTCTCTTAGCGCAGCCGTACGTGTTTGCTCACGAATTCTATCAGGACACATTTTTATGCGTCCGAATCGTATATTGTTTTTGTCCTGTTTGTCTGTCTGTTGTCAACTTTAACCTTCGCCATAACTTTTGAACCACAGGAGAAAGAGACTTCGTATTTAGTATGCATACTTCACTAATTAGGTGCTTTTAAATGACACCTAGGATAATGAGTTTGTGACCTTAACTGTGACCTATATGCTAAAAAATTGCTTTTTTGAAATTTGTTGCCGCCGGGCGCATAGTGTTTCACAAACGCATCTGATTTTAATTTGATAATTTGTTTGCCCCCCCCCCCCCCAAATGCACCGTTACTGTATTTCTTTTATGGATCCGCCATCATAAATTTATTAAGAGAGTGAGAAAATTCTGATCTTAAATTCATGTCATTTAATGAATTATGAGTATTTTTTCAAAGGGAAAAAAGCCAAGTTAACCAAAATAAATACAAGATGTGTTTGTGAAAAACTATGTACCCCCAAATCTTCGATGACAGTGGCATAAAATACCGCAAAATTGAATCTGTGTTGGATTTCCGGGCATTGGGCGAGGCTGAATGCACATCTCTACTTCAGTTCCTCAGACAAATAAAAGATAGTGTTTTCAACATTGCGTACATGTATAGAAAAGGTAACGCACTATAAAAATGTGTCCTGATAGAATTCGTGAGCAAACACGTACGGCTGCGCTAAGAGAGATGCCGAGACATAGAATTTTTTGAGCTACTTGGACTTTCAGTAACGTACTCTCAAATGACAGTATAGATTCTCAAGCTTGTACTTGATTTTTAATAGCACACTCCCTTCAAAGAATCTTTTAAAACATCAACGATTAATAGTAAAGCTTAAATTATTATAGTTGATAATAGTAAATAAAACAAGAAATCAATTTTGCATACTCAGTATTTTAATCATTTTTTATTGTATAAAAGATTTAAAACACAAACAGATTTTCTGCTTTGTCTGAAAGTATAATATTGATAAATTGAAACAAGATGTGTTTGTGAAACACTATGCGCCCGGCGACAACAAAGTTCTGAAAAGCAATTTTTAGCATATGGGTCTCAGTCAAGGTCACACGACCATTGTCCTTGGTGTCAGCTGAAAGTGCTTGTAAATGTAAACTCCAAAACGAGAAATCCGAATTCGAATAGCTAGTTTCGAATAAACGACAGCATATATAATTATGAACCCACAGCATATAATTATGAACCCACAGCATATAATAATGAACCCACAGCATATAATTATGAACCCACAGCATATAATAATGAAACCACAGCATATAATAATGAAACCACAGCATATAATTATGAACCCACAGCATATAATAATGAAACCACAGCATATAATAATGAAACCACAGCATATAATAATGAACCCACAGCATATAATTATGAAACCACAGCATATAATAATGAAACCACAGCATATAATTATGAACCCACAGCATATAATAATAGACCCACAGCATATAATAATAGACCCACAGCATATAATTATGAACCCACAGCATATAATTGAACCCACAGCATATAATAATAGACCCACAGCATATAATTATAGAACCACAGCATATAATAATAGAACCACAGCATATAATTATAGAACCACAGCATATAATTATAAAACCACAGCATATAATAATAGACCCACAGCATATAATTATAGAACCACAGCATATAATAATAGACCCACAGCATATAATAATAGACCCACAGCATATAATTATAGACCCACAGCATATAATTATAGAACCACAGCATATAATAATAGACCCACAGCATATAATAAAATCATCTAACATAAGGCAGCCATGGCGTTCCATAATATACCATTACGCAAAATATAATGCCGAATTACCGATAGAATGAATTGTATTTCAGTACTTTTTTGATACATCAGATTTTGCTTAATTTGCGCAGGTAAACAGTTAACTGTTTGATTTACCGAAGTCTCTGTTTGATTTGACACGTAAAAATCACGAAATACAGACGATAGTTCCCAGGTTACAAAGCATAAATAATGAAAACGAAACGAAAATCAGAACAAGCTAACACCAACGTCATGTGTGAAAACTGTCAACGCATTGAAATATTTAGCCTCAATTTACTTCACAAAATCGGCACCAATATATTTTGCATGTTTCAAAACTTTCCCTTCATTCGCGAACTGTTGCACAACAAGCAAATTCATCATAGTCAGATCGACCCTTTTTCGTATAATGTCATGGCTGCTTTAAACAAAGAACCTCGTTTTAGATGTATGGAATACGAGTCTTGGTAAAATGGGTACGCAAACCCGGGCCGTGGCAAAATAAAAGCCGGGGCAGATCGGCAATCGTCAATTCCAAATACGCATTATTTTGCAGCAATATTTACAGCAAATACAAATATACTGGTCCATCAAATACCCTGAAATTTTAATGAGATTGGCAGATTAATAACTGCCAATCTTTTGTTTTGCCCAGGCCAAGTCTTGTCTACCCATTTTACCGGATGCCGAATCCGAAGCTATTAAACTGATTGAAACACGCCTTTCCTTTATTATTATTTTCGTAATAACTCAGATTTGAAACAGAATTAGACCTTAATTTTTGCAATTTATATTTTCCTTCCCATAAGGATAATTTATGCTAAACAACGTTGAATTGGAATCAGTAGTTCTTGAGAAGAAGATTTTTTAAAATGCACCCCCCTTTTTCTACAGTTTCAAGGTTTTCTCCGCTTTGAATACAGATCGGACTTTTATTTCTGCAATTTATATTCGCCCTCCCATAAGGATGCTTTGTGCTAAATTTGGTTGAAATTGGATAAGCGGTTTTAGAGAAGAAGTTCAAAATGTAAAACGTTTACAGACGGACAGACAGACGGACAGACGGACGGACGGACGACGGACAAAAAGTGATCAGAATAGCTCACTTGAGCTTTCAGCTCAGGTGAGCTAAAAACCCAGACACCTGAAAATTTAGAGCACTTATGTCATCTTCAAGTCATGCTCCAATTGGGCAGCATTTATTAGATCAGAATTGTATAGTATTGGTCTTGGTGAATTATGGGAACACCAAGAATACCTTGTGTTCCAAAAACATTTTCCAATTATAAAGAAAAGAATAATAGATGTTCATTGTCAGGAATTGTATGCTGTTATCAATAACTCTCCAAAATGTTATATTTTTTCACATTTGATAGATAATTTTTGCATGCAGTCTTATTTACTCAAACCTATACCTAAGAAATTTAGAAGATGTATTACAAAGTATAGATTAGAATCTCATTCATTAGCAGTTGAGTCTGGAAGGTATAAAAACGTTGCCAGAAATGAAAGAAAATGTATTTTTTGTAATCACAACGACATTGAAGATGTTTTTCACTTTGTGTTAAAATGTCCACTTTACATTCACTAAGATCAAGATACATTAAGAATTATTATGTTAAAAAACCATCTGTGCTCAAACTTGTTCAGTTATTAAGTTCAAACAATACCAAAGAGTTATGTAACCTTGGTAAATATCTTCACTATGCAACTATGATCAGAAATTCATTGCTCTAGTTAAAATTATACAATTTTTTTTCTATTACAATCGGTAAATAATAATTTTAGTATTATATATATTTATTGTATCTCACAATATCTTATATGATGTAAACATATATGAAAGCTGTATGTTGTTCTCCATAGCGAGAGTGCACGCTCTGCAGAGACTCTGAAGCCTACTGGCTTCGCATTTTGCGTGCCTCGCATATGTTAATAAATGTTATTATGTTTAATGCTGATGAGCTTATTGCTCAAAGTGGAAATAAATAATATGTAATTCTTATGAAAATGTGTACATTAATTAGAAAAATATTTAATTTGGTCGGTCATCCTACGTAACAATTTAAAAAAAAAAATTCATTGTTGACTTTTTTCTGTTTCTCTTTTGTAAATCCTGCTTTTCTTACACTTTGGTATATAATTCGTCTGCACATCATGTATCATTATATGTTATGAGTGAAAATAAATGAACTTGAACTTGCTACAAGATTGTTACCATAAAAACGATTTTTCCCCAAAAGACAATGAATTACATGATGGGGGGTTTCTCATACCTCAGTCATTACATATACACATATTATATATAAAAGGGTAATCAATGTCTTTTTTTTAAGGGTGAATTATCTGCTTCATTAAATCAAGCATTGCTTTAACAATTTGGAAGACAATACAAACTTTAAAATAAGCACTGTTATAACTTAAGAGAGAGTCATCAACCAAAGTTATACAGCATATAAAGGTACGTGCACATCTGGTGCACATTTGATCTAATTCATAGTTGAATGCACCATGCAATTAAATTGCAAATATATACGTCGTACATATACATGTATAGGCCATTATACATGTAATTATGTAACATTTGTATTGCGATTATACGCCCCCTTTATCAGACATCAAGAGACGACATCAGTCTGCCGACTGGAATAATCAATATTTGCCGGGAACTTTACATGCTATTCACCTTACAGACTGAATGCACCACTGCAACTGCACCGATCAGATATACTAATATTAGAAATATTTCATATTTACATGAACTTTATTATCAACTTCTGATCCAAAGTACATCTTACCATTGAGCGAGATTAATCATAAAGCCATACAATTTTAGTGAAAATAACACAATGACGACATTTACTACGTGTGTTATGACTATCTTTGCATATATTTAAACAATAAAATGCTTTTTATGGTGATCCATGTGATGGAAGGCCGGTGGGTTTGCTCAATAATTCTATACACAAAATATTTTCAACACATTATGATGTGCATCTAACTTTCTCGCTTCTCTCGCTAGCTGCAGGTCTGTAGCTCCAAGTGTAGATCTGAAAAAAAAGTCGGATAGACGACCTGGGACTCAATTCGTCCATCCTATTATTTTTTAAGACCGAGAGCTACAGCCCTGCAGCTACTCGCCTATAGATATCATTCTTGTCATTGCCTCAGTTAAGACATGTATGTACTGTGTACAAATGCTCTACCTACTAACCTACTAAATTTTCAAGTTCTAAGATGCACGATATAACTTGATTTTTAACATGTACAAGAATAAAGAAACATATTTATCAACGTTTTATTTACAAAATATTGTGTATTATAAAAAAATTATTACATAAAATAAAATGAATACTATATTGGCGTTCACCAAGATCACATCACTCCAAATTTGTATGTAGTTGTTTGTAGATACGTCTCGGACGGGGCTAATAACGTCGTTGGAAAATTCGGCTAAAATAAAACATAAATATTTTAAAAATAAACTTCAAGTCTTGTAGTCTTTAATACTTGGCTGAAAAAAGAATGATAGCATTAATTGATTCGATTTCGAAACTCACTTTGTTCGGACTGTCCGGATAATGTTGGGCCTCCAGGCAAAAGGCGCCAAATTTCTCGTAAGCTGCCCCGCCTTTTCCGGTTTCGTTTAAGTAAAAAGATGTATAGAACTGAACCCCTGGCTCTGTACTGTACATTTCTAGAAATCGACCAGATGAAGGATGCTCCACTCTTTAAAAAAGTTAAGCATAACCAAAATGGGATCACATTTTCTAACATTATTTCCTATCAAGTTTCATTCATACACATTTTCATCTGTACAGATTTCTTTTTAGAGTTTTTCCTCGAAGTTAAGGGACACCTCAATTTTGAAATGAAGATGTAATTTTTTAGACTCCTAAGAAATTTTTAAGATAATTTATGTTTGCATGTGGTCACAAATTGTATAATTTGAGAGCATATAATACACTGCATATGATGCACTCTCACCCACATTGAAATATAAAAGTGTCTCATTATTCCCATACGAAGGAAATGAAAGTACAACTATAGATACCTAGCCATGTATTTCTGCCAGCCAGTTTTTCCAAAGCAGTAATTGTGGTCATACCCGACCCCACCTGGCACAGAATGGATTACCTCCCCTATGTTCGTTTTGGTGCGCAAGTCCCATGCCGTTCCTTGGACATCGGAAATATCCCCTGCATGGTCACGAGAATTTAATGAATTAAAATCAAAGATATTCAGGAAAGAATTTACAAAATTGATCTGTATATGTATGAAGGGATACCCGTTGGAATGGAGGTAGAATCAACTGGTGTGTATTTATCCGCATTTATCGTCACATTGTGATCGAAAATAGTTCCTGATCCCTGGAATTAATAACAAAAACAATAAAAAAATATGTCATATTCATGAGCAATTTCAGGGTGTTTTTTTTTTTTAATTTTAGCTCACCTGTCCAGCTAAGTTAAAGTAGGCGTGGTTTGTGAGATTGATGACGGTTTTCGCTGAGGTCGTCGCTGAGTACCTTATAACGAGCTCGTTGTCCTCCGTCAGTTGATATCTCACAGTGACCTTGACCTCACCGGGGTAATTTTCCTCTCCGTCAGCGCTAACGTAGGTCAATTCCAAAACGTCACCCACCACTTTGGAATCCCATAACCTCTGTAAAACGAATGAGAAAATGTCTTACTAAAAATCAAATTTACATTGTTGTTTTTTGTAGTTGTAAATTTCCGCAAATGTTGGTGGGAACCAAAATCACAAAGTTCTCACTTTATCAAATCCGACTTTTCCTCCATGAAGAGCGTTAGGGCCATTGTTAATGTCTAACTGGTAGGTTTTACCGTCAATGGTAAATCTGCCATTGGCTATCCTGTTGGCATAGCGCCCGATCAAAGCCCCGAAATACGGACCGTTTGTTGCATATCCTGTAAAACACGAAACTCATGGCTATAGTTTCAAACTCCAAACGTTGTATAAAAAATAAATTAGGTCTTTCTTTACGTGTGCATTTATTTTCTTTTAGATTATTTCTTAAAATGAATTAGTCTACACTAAAATTTATTCAAACTATAATAAATGATATACGTGTTTGAATTACCTTTCATGTCGTCAAATCCAAGACAAATATCACCATTCTTTCCATTTTTATCCGGTACTAAAATGTTTGTGATAATTCCTCCATAATTCAGAATCTTTATAACAGTACCTTTATTGTTCTTTAAGGTATACCTAAAATTGTGAAATATTTAGGTTTATATATATATATATATATATATATATATACACACACACACACACACACACACACACACACACACACACACACACACGCAATGATATATTATTATCATACATTTGACACGTGCTTTAATTAATTAGTGTTTTGGCGGTGTGGTGCGAGGTTGATAAAATTTTTGAGCCTATTACCGGTAAGTAAGTTGATTACATAAAATAGCTAAAATTACAGTTTTTTCTTGGCATTCGATTGAAACTATGAGCGTTTATGGTAAAGAAAAAAATGGGAATATCATCTAATGCCTCATTGGGGCTACCTTATGAAACTAAAACTGTGCACTTTCCGGGTTCGCTAATGGGTAGCACACTTGCATGATAAATGTTAAATTGCCCATACAGCTGTAACTTCTTACGTACATGTACTTGGACAAAAACGAGCTTACAGTGTTGGTTTTTTTTTTTGGTGACAGAGCACAAACTACTGGTACAGAGCGAAGAATATTCAGATGGGGAAGTATATACATGTATACAATTGTTCTGTTTTCTTACTGTGTTACTTCTTTTCCTTCGTGCGTTCCGAAAGAAGAGCTTGTGATCATTGTTGGCGATGATTGATTATCTTGAATGAAAAAAAAATCTACATCATTATAGAACATGTAAATAAATAAAAACTAACATTAAAAGTACCGTTATCAAAATGCATCGACAAAAATCTTGGTATCCAGCAGAAAGGTGCTCTAAGACAGGAATACCCACTCAAATTGTAGTAAACATTGATATAAGATTATAAGATACGGGAAGGGGGGGGGTGGTCTCAGGTAAGAACGACCACCTCTTGAATCATCCACGTAGTTATTTTTAGATCGATCGCTTACCTTCACCGTCTTCATGCTTAACGGCAAGATATATCACCACGCTGATTAGGATAATGATTAACAAGGTCAAAAAGCGAACACAACACAGAAATTCCTATTCGCCGCTTGAAGATCATTTCGTCTGTTGTTTTGCATCACGATGGTGTCTCTATTTCAGTGTTTGTTGACATATGTAATGAGTCTTGGCTCAGCCAATAAACAGCATGACGGCCTCTCCCGAACCCCCGACTATTATTGTGTGTGTGTATGCGCACACTCATTTCAAATGTTTAACCTACCTGTGTGTTTTACCTCAGTGATCATGCAGAAAAACTCGACCCAACCTAATTGAATGCTGGACAAATTCGGTGTTTTCACAGATGGCGGATCCCAATGTTATTGACATGCGTGTTTGCCCTCAAAATCGATATTCCGAGGCGGATCTATAGGTACATTGTATATAAAAGTAAACACGACCAAGAGCAGGCGGGGGTGGGGAGTGGGTGGGGTTTTTTGGGTGTGAGTGTTTATTATGACCTATAAATTGGCATTTAAATTACGACGAGTAGCTTAAAAAATATAATATTCATAGCACAGGCGGACATATTACAACAGTTATACATATATACATGTCTACAGGTAGCGGCATTTTCTATCGTAACTCAGCGTGCATTGATCAGGTCTCCTTTCACCACACAAAGATCTAAGAATTGGCATGCATACACGTCAACAAAGTAAAATTGTACCTTCATAAATAACTGAATAAAAAAGGGCATACACAGCATTAATTCTTGGTAAGTAACGACTTACGGTATGACCCGCCCTTCGAAAGAAGAAAAGTATGGAAACGTGGCTGCGCCAATTGCAATTGCAATAGAAACTTTTTGGCCACTATATCTTGCACAATGATAAATTTACAATTTATTATATATTCAGTAATAAGGCTGTAAATGTATCATGTACATATACAGTGGTTTTATAAATGTAAATATTTTTACGTACGTAGACGAGTTCGAGTGGCCAAAAGTATATTAAAGGAATAAAGAATCATTGAGTATTATGAGGTGATAATTTCGGTCGGGGCGTGGTCAAATCCAATTTTATGATAGATTTGACCACGCTCCGACCGAAATTATCGCCTCATAATATTCAAAGAATGATTCCTCATTACTTATACTTATATTATTTCCAATCTGTACACTTTTAAACACTATTTTTCTCGCCGCTTAAGACTGCCAGTGGATTCAGGGCAAGGCCCTGGGTTGGGACCTGCCGGGGCGAAGCCTCTGCATGGAAGCTCTAAGGCTTAGGGGATGGGTGGGTTTGAAACACTTATATGAACAATATTTGGCATATTATACGATCGATAAAGAGCTACGCACAAAAACTGGGGGGGGGGGGGGCTAAATCCTGAATAATTAAGTCTTTTATTTAGAAAAAATAGCACAATTAGTAACAATGTACCAGTTTACATTGTGGTCCTGTATAAAAAAGATCTGTACAAAGAGAATTATAGGACACAGAGATAGAAAATTGTTAAAAATACTTTTTTCTTATTAACACAAAATTAACAATTCATCAATAAAATAGAATATAACTCATCTTCTATCTCATCATACATGTACATTTGCATTGTATGAATTATTTTAACCGCTTGTT
The DNA here is from genome assembly GCF_902806645.1 of Magallana gigas. Classification (NCBI taxonomy): domain Eukaryota; kingdom Metazoa; phylum Mollusca; class Bivalvia; order Ostreida; family Ostreidae; genus Magallana; species Magallana gigas. The sequence continues at coordinate 42,121,802 of NC_047561.1, read as the reverse complement.
TTCCTTATACATAGCTAGCGTTTTATATAAACTTGACATTTTAGTCTCATTAAGACCTTTATTACATTTTTGTACCTGCTTGTACGTATCTTATTATAAATTCTGAAACAAAATATTTATTTATTTTAGATTCAAAAATTGTCTATTGCAAAGGAGGAATGGAAGCAATAATTATAAGTATTAAAAGAAGAAAAATATTTAATAATTTAATTCAATACATATTTTATCCCTTTTAAGAGAGAGAGAGAGAGAGAGAGAGAGAGAGAGAGAGAGAGAGAGAGAGAGAGAGAGAGAGAGAGAGAGAGAGAGAGAGAGAGAGAGAGAGAGAGAGAGAGAGAGAGAGAGAGAGAGAGAGAGGCTTTTTTTGGAAAGTGTCTATTGGGTCCGTATTATTTAAGAATATGAATTAAAAAATCTTTGAAAAAGAGATAACTTAAGTTAAATGGTTATTTGAAGTATATCTTGCAACAGATAAAAGGCTTGAGTCATAATCACTGATTGAATATATTACATCGCACCGACTGCGGGAAATCAATTCAAGAACCTAGCTTTGCTTATTCTTCCCAGCTACAATAAGACGATGGAATGCTTTACCCCAAAATGTGCAATCAAATCCTTCATTACATTGCTTTAATTGAGACATTCTTATATACCAGTTGGATTAAAATTCCAAATTATTTTTATTTAGGTACCAGAATAGGTCAAACTCTTCACTCTAATCTAAGACTAGAATGTAGTGGTTTTAATGTTCATTTGTTTCAAAGAAAATTAAACAAGTCGTCTCTATATATTTGCGGCGAAGTTGAAAGCAATGACCATATTTTATTACACTGTAATACATATTCCAGAGTTAGGATTAATACAATCCTGACACTTCCATATTTCATTGATGTTGAATTATTGTTATATGGTAAAGCTAATATTTATCTGAAAGTGAAAACAACAATATTTTTTTACCTTGTCCAGAAATTTCTTGTTGAAACTATAAAAGTTCTGAGTTCACCTGTTGTTTTACTATAACTATTGCGTTACATTATATATCATATTCGTATGTACAGTATAGTTGTACAGTATAAAACTTAATTGTATATGTAATGTTTATATATAGACTTACTTAACATTTATGTTTCAATATTAATGATTAAATAACTTAATTTAGTTGTTTATTATGGACATAATCTATCGGCTTGTTCCAATTGTCCCAATACTCAATTCGAGCTATTCTTGTTCGCCTTTTATATTCTTTTTCCTTTTCCCTACTTTTTCCTTTATCAATGCTTACATGTATGTGTACAATGTTATTGTACTTCAAAATATGTTATGGTACTTGAAAATTTCATTCACCTCTCATTTGTAAACTGACGAGAGCGAGATTAGCATATGCCTTTTGGCTTGTTTCTCAATCTGTTATGCACTGTTGCTGTAATATGTATGATGCTAATTACTAAATAAATATTGATAAAACCAATATATGATAAGCTTCGGTATGCTGCCATTGCTCTCTCTTTAAACTCTACACGAATTAGTTAACGTACGGCTGTTGATTTTTAAAAGCTTTGTTAAATTATTTTCCATTGGATAATTTTTATCTTGTCGACTAATAGAAATTGAATTAACTAAATTCGTTTGCAACCACCACAAACATTCCGAAATATTTCTGTTCAACTTGTTGTTAAAAACAAAGGATTATTGATGTTGCTCATTTATCCCATTTTTCATCGTTCAGTCTAAGAGGAACATCATACATTAATCTGTGTGAGTACAGTTGTATTTGGGAAATATATTGTCCCCCTGTTTGATGAACTGAATGAAACATTTTAACGTTCATATGATAAACCATCATGCATTAACATGTTATAAACATGTACATTAGATTTAGAGTCGTCTTTTTTTATTTATTCAAGGTTTTAAAGTAGACTCACTTGGGAAAAATGGAAAATTTCGTGCTCTATGAAGAACTTGGAAGAGGAGATCATTCCATTATCTACAAAGGTCGAAGAAAGGGAACTATAAACTTTGTAGCCATTCACTGCATAGAGAAATGTAAACGGCCAGAGGTTACTAATACTGTAAGTAATGTCATATGTGATAATGGATTGAATGGGGAATAAGCCAAATATAGTAATGTGTATCCACAGATAGAAAGATTTGTCAGATTCGGTCAACTTATAGTAGCTTCCTATCATATCGCGGGTTCTATGGCATCGCAGTATTTCTGTTTACGAATAGTAGCACGCGCTGAAATTGACATTTGAGGTCGGGATATTTTTAGATATAGTAAACAGAGACACGCTGAACACCACTGAGGTATATGATAGAGGAATCCCCCAATAACATTAGTTTTTGGAAATATTTCAGTATTGATAGATTTTTCCACAAAATGATTTAACTACCGCGATATCATAAGACAGGCTCATATATATTGGATTTTAATTCAGCTTGAATGACATATTATAGTCTGTCCCAAGATATTTATGCAGCACATTTGGACGATTTTTAATAAAAATACACTTACCTGTGAAAGAAGTGCAATTGAAATAGTTGAAAGGGATATTTTCCAAGATAATTTCATTGACACATTATCATCTTTCACTCGGAAAAATTCACAGGAACGAAAACAGATTCCTTACGGAGATTTATAATGGGGAATGTTTACATCTTTTCTCCATTCGGAATACACTCAGAATACATCGCGCAATATTTCAACGTTATCATCCGGGCTTGCTGCAATACAAAATCTCCGTAGACATCACATTTTTTAGCATTGTATTGAAACCTGATAAGCTAACAGGAGCGTTTTGACTGAGAAATCTTGAAAAATTTTCATACTTTTGAATGAACATCGTTTGAATCCTGAGGTATTTATAAATATCAAGCAATTAAGCCAAATGTGAATCCAAAATATCTTGGGACAGAGTATAGTCGCTTTCTATTTGAAACTGACAAAGATAAAATCTTCATGCATATGTACATCTGTTAGAAAATGTTTTATTCCTATATCATTTCTAGTTATAACATGTTGGGTATAATGTATTTATGTGATTAATTTTGATTTTGTGAAACCAATTTAGGTGAGGATGACTCATGACATCAGCCATCCCAATGTAGTAAAGTTTTACGAGTGGTATGAGACCAGTAACCACTTGTGGTTGGTGGTAGAACTGTGCACTGGTGGTAGCCTGGCCACACTCATCACTCAGGACAGGAACCTTCCAGAGAGCTCCATCAGGTCCTTTGGCATTGACCTTGTCACGGGAATCCATTACATACACTCACTGGGAATTCTTTTCTGTGACCTTCGACCCACAAAGGTATGGAGGCAATGGAAACTATACATTGTATCAAAATCAATGTACTGAGTGTTAAAATGTATGTTTAATAAAAAAACCTTTTTTTGAATAATTTAAAAGTCAAATTAAAAACAAACATAAAATCCATGCAAATTAATTTTAAATGGTTTCAATATTAAAAAAAAGTTTTGATTTGAATAGTCAATTCAGTTGATTTAATTGTAAGTTACGGTAATTTGATTTTGAAAGTACTGGTACATTTGTAAATGCATATTTATCTTTTTAAAACATGTACATAAGAGCATAAAATCTTAAATCAATATTTAGAAGACCCATTCTTTACAACAATATTTGACAGATACTGCTGGATGGTTCAGGAACTCTGAAGTATGCTGATTTTGGCCTGTCCAGAGTAGAGGGAGAGATTTTGGAGGAGTTGTTTGAGAAGTTTGCCGATGCAGGAGAAATGTGGAGCAATGAAGCTGACCTTGATGACAACCCTCTCTCCAAAAAATACAAAACCACAGGTATTTACACTTTGATCATTATAAATTTTTAATTGGCATCTACAATTAAACACTGGCAGGATTTTGGCAAAGTAGCTATAGACTTTTCTTATGGTGCCGACTAAGATCCATACTCGATCCTAATCAATCAATAAATCTGTAGATACCTAATCAAACACAAGGAATAATTACATGCATATAATTGCAAGAAGCACAACTAGCAAATATTTAAATCTTGTCTCTATTTTTCTAATATTTGTTAAATTGAAACACAATTTCAGTTCGCAATTTTATTTTCTCATGATTTTTATGGCAGAATTAAAGTCTTCCACAAAAAACCCCCTGAATTTACAGTAGTCCTACCTCAGATGTACAATGAAAAAAACATACATCATAATACGATTAATTATTTTTTTGACTGAGGAAAGATGCACATATCTATGTAATACATTGTGTTGAAACTCTTTCAGGAGCCCCCACTTACATGTCCCCGGAGGGCTTTCAGTCACAAGAGATTACAATCCTGAGTGATCTGTGGTCACTGGGCTGTGTGCTGTATGAAATGTTTACTGGTTAGTGGATCTTCTAGCATGCTTAATACAATACATTTGGAATCCAAAGTTTATTTCGATAAGCATGGGTTATAATTATGATAATCTTATTCAATATTCTGACGTAATTTTCAAAAATAAATTCCACAGGACATCCTCCGTTCTTAGCTGAATCTTTTCAACAACTGAAGGAGAAAATTTTGCACAAGGAACTGCCTCCTCCAAAAGTGAAAGGTATTGAACTAATTGAAGGATACTCCAACGTAAACAGTTTATGTCATTTAAAAACAAAAATCACCAGATGCTTTTAGGGCTGGGACGATACTTTACTGAGCCGATTCGGTACATATCACGATACATGAGATGCGATACGATACATATCACGATACATTGCAATGAAATGAAAACATGAATAAAAGTTTAAAATTTATTCAACCTGCCGATGTATTACCGCATGTCCAAAGTTATTTTGTTATATTCATAATGAGCGTTGCACAATTTACAAATTACTTTAGTCTCGTGTACACTAGTTTTTCATAAACAAGTACTCCAAAAGTTTTCCACACTCCATATTTAGCTTCCTAACAGTTTTGACAACTTTACAAGGTTTTCCGCCATCTTTGTACTTTCATATTAGGCGCACAGACTAAAAATAGCCGATATATGAAGCTCGGATATTTTTTGAAAAATAAAAAAAGTTTGGTAAGGTATTGTTGTATTAATGGTAAATGTATCGATCCAAATATCGTCAAAATAAATACTGCGATGCACCGGTGCATCGGTGGATCGTCCCATCCCTAGATGCTTTCAACATACTTCTTATGTATTTTCTAGGAAGCAGATTTTCATCGAAACCATCTCCAGATTTTCATAATCTGTTGGAGGGACTTCTTCAAAAGGATCCCGATAAAAGGTTGAGTTATTTTTTATTTAGAATACATGTACTTCACTGTGGTATCAAATGACCCCTAACTATTCCTAAAAACACAGTGATGTTTATAGGAGATTACGGTCTTAAAAATAAAAGGAACTTTTACTCTAGACCTTTCAACAATGGTTCTTGAATCTTTATGATAGATTCTTTTCGCATTGTTCCAAAGGAGTCACCTTAGAAATTACTGGCTTTCATGAAATCTTGTGACAACTGATAACAATTTGCCGTTTAAATATATGTAATGTATGTAAACTGCTTTATTTTGATACAGCCGCTCAGAACTGTGCAAATAAATGATTTATTTTCTTGTTCAAATAAGCTGATACATAGAGGGATGAAAAGAAAGATATAATATTAAGTTTTTCTAAGTCAATGACATTTGAATTTACAGAATGGGTTGGCCTGGTTTGGTGAACCATTCCTTTTGGCAAGGTCGCCTAAGTCATCTGGCCAAAGACCTTGTGACCTCACAGGAGGTCAGGAGCAGCATTGTCAACACCACCCGGAGCAGTGTGCTGGTGGAGGGGACCGCCTCTGCCCTGGGGAGGATCAAGACGGTGGATCTCAAGAAGAGCATGGACCGCCCAGTGTCTACCTTGGAAACCGAGGGAACCAGACCAGGTTTGTCTTTGTTGTGCAGTGGGTGATAAGCTGTGTATATCTGAATTGAGGATTAAGTGAAATACAAGTAGATATACTCTGATTGTTTTGTGGTGCTCTTTTTGCTTTATAAAGATAATTTATTAGCTTTTTAATGGTTTTCTAAATAAATTGTGCTAATCGGTACAAACTATCTGTGTTCATGGATATAATGAAATGAAATTTTTTGTCTTCTGACTTTTAGGTTCTACCATGGGTGATTATATGAGACCAAAAACAGCCCCTGGAAATGAAGGAGGATCAACATTATTTACTTTGAGGTGAAATAAGATTTTTTTTTAACTTTAATACAAATATTTAATATACCTGGTATTGGATAATGTAAAAGCTAGAAGTAAGTTTAAAGAAGATATATAACTTCAGCTCATAAGTCTTTTTGTTTTTGTGATTCATAGTCAGTAATTAAATCAATTAAATCATGATTTTAAAGGTTCCTCCTTTAATGCCGAGTTCACTTCCTTTTATGTACAATCTCATACACATTCATTGTATTTATGTTTACACTCAAACACTTGATGCTATTTTCTATATTATCAATATCTTCATTATCAATTTAATTTATCATATTTCATGTAACAGCACCCGACCCCCCACTGCTGTCCCTCCTGATGAGAAACTTGCCCCCACCCAGAAGCCCACCCAGTCCCCCTTGTCAACCCGGGAGGTCAGGGAGACTATCGGGACCACGGGCGGGGAATCCCAGGCGGATGAGACCAAGAATGAAGCCCTGGAGCTGATATACCATCACAGTGACTTCCATATCACCCCCATAGTGGACAACACAAAGGTGGGTCTTAATGGAAGGCTGAAAACTAACCCCAATATCTGAGTGTCAAAGTGTTTGAGATCTTTATAGGCAGTTCCATGTTAACTTCAAAATATGTTCTTTATTTCATATTCAGCATGTTAATCTGATTTTTTTTGTAAAACACTGACATAGCTTCATATTTACATGGCCTACAATTACTAGTAGCTTTAATGCCCTTTGAATGCTATTTAGTGTTTGAAATGTTGCTTCTCAAGCATGCAACAATTTTGAGATAAAAAGGCATAAAGCATTATATATACAATGTACAGTGTCTGTAATTACATATTCCAAAACCATATGCCCCTTGTATGTGCACTTGGGCCTTTAATTATGAAATTTGTGCAAATGACCTCTACTTTGTAGATTCACATGCATGCACATCATCAAGCTAAGGTGAAATTAATTTTTTTGTTGATTTTTGTTCTGAAAATTTTCAAAATTTAATTTGCACTTTGTTTAAGGACATGATTTGCAAGGTTTTGTGTTAATTTCACAAGAACTCAAATGGAACAGAGGGAGAACAAATGTTCAGATAAAATATTTTTAAATTTATTTATTGAAACATCTATCAAAATTAAAGTTGACAACTTGAAGGAACAAGACTTAGCTTGCAGCTGATGATTGACCCTGTGTTCTCATAATGGCATGCCATTTACTATCAAATATGTACTAATTTACTTTTACATGTAATACATGAGATATTGAATATTCGGTTACTTATTATTGATATTCTGAAATGTTCGTTGGTAGATAATGCAATTTACTAAACATCTTATTATTAAGAATATTAGAATTGAAAGATGATAAACAAAATATGTGATTTTTCATGAAAATAAAGAGTGTTGCTATTCAAAATTTGTACCATGGTGTTTTATTCTATACCAACTATTCAAAAGCAGAAGTTACTGAAAGTAAAACAAGCAAAATTCATGCATTTACATGAACAGAAAAATGAAAGATACATGTAGTTAAATTAAAAGTATTGTTTACTATTACAAATGTTTTAACAATTTATATTTTTTTGCTAACTTTGCAAATATTTCAATTTATTTATTTTTCTGTATAATTTTTCAAGTTGACTTTGTTCATGGATTTGTGTTGGCACCAACTTCATTGCATGGTTAACTTATTAACTAAAGGCTTTATGATAAAGAAGAATAGAAAGGCACAGTTACCGAGCTTTGAAGTAATATGTCCTGTTTATTTATCTTTTATACACTGCTGACTGAATTTCTATCATTTTGATTTCAGATACAGAAACCAGGGGCAGCCAAGTTTGATGCCAAAATATTACCTGTTCCACCTTTCACAGGTAAGATGTTCTGAATGAGCAAGTACTGGTATACTGGCTAGTATAGTCTTACGTATATATTTTAACAAGTATTCAGTAGTAAATAACTGTACAACAAAGGTTGTGTATGAAACTCTTTTGGAGTTACATATGAATTTAAATTTTCCTAATTCATTGATCACTGTAACATTTTTCTTATGTGCTTTTTACTCGAGAAAATTCTAAAAAGTAATGAATAATTTCAGCTGAAAAGATGGCAAACATGTCAGAGAAAGAGTTATCAAAGCATATCAAGGCCATTATTGACGGTCTGTCAATCAATGAAAAAGGCCCGCCCTCACAGAAAAGGATTCACCTCCTCCACTACCTGACAGGCCTCTCCACCAATCCACAGGTGGCTACAGCCCTAACCCGGAACAACGTACTGTCAGTCCTAGCCAAAGTTGTCAAAGAGACACAACATCTTGATGTGTAAGCATAGCTTTAAAGTTAATTTGTATATAATTGATTGAAAATTAAGGTAACATATGTACCGTACAATTGTCCTGGCACAGTAAAACACAGTTGCAGTGAACATGCTTATAAATTCACATTTACAGGGAAGTCAGTTTCATTCCCCTTATCTTAGAATGTTTTAAACAATATAAACTATGTTATTGGATATGATTTAAAAAAAAGCTTTTAAATAAGGAGGGAGCCGTACTGCTTGGACCGGGTACTGTACTATGATCATGTTTTAGGGTACATGTAAAACATGTTAAGAAGCTTGATGTACATGTAGGTTGTTTCCTTTGAGAGTGAAAACATTTTCATCTTATTTTGCATGCTGCTTTTCCTTTGAATAGTAAGACAAAGGCTGCAAGAGTGATTGGCCTGATAGCAGGGAATGCAGAGGACATGGATGAGAGTGTCACTATATCGGAATCCATAGCAACACTGACAGAGATCATCAGAGAGAACGTCAAGAATGGGAAACTTAAGCAGGGGGTTCTACCAGCTGTGGGAGAGCTCCTTTATTTTGTAGCACAGCAGGTAAAAAAAAGGAACATTAACTATCATACACTGCTCATAAATCGTGAATTATATGAATGTAGAGACACTAAGACCCCTATAATATTTAATTACTTTTTCTGGCTTTTTTTTTAATTGAAAAAAAATTACTTTTCGATAAGAAGTTGAAAAAATTTGAAATGTATTTAAATGTTTGTCTCTGTGAAATTGCTGAAGCATTTTACACAATGTCATTTATTGTAGGAAGTGAAGCATGGAAAGACATGTGACAACTGGAGCGTGACCTCAATGACCTACACTGTCATCACCAGGTGCTGCCGGGAAGGGGTAAGATACCACAGAAACAGTTATTATTTACCAGTTATTTTTATTGGTACACAACTAACGTTAGACTTTCCGTTTGATTTCTTATCCAGTTATCTTGTAACAAAATTAAAAGTGAGATAAATTTATTAGATTAAAGTATATCTAATAAAATGCAAAAGATTTATTGAAATAATGTATTTTTGGTAATTTATAATGTATAAGCTTAGTAGGAAAGTTGCATGTTTGTGAAAAATCATGTGATAGATTATACAGCCTGAGTATTAATATGTGACAGGAGGATGCCGTGGTGAATCACATAGCTGCTAAAACTGTGGAGAATGTGGTGGCCACTCAAAGTACTCATGCCCAGGTAGGACTTCTTTTATTAATTAGGGCCCTGCTCTGCAGGCACCCTATAGTGATCAGTCTGTCAATCCATCTGTCTATCTGTCACTGTTTCGGTCCTTCCGTCCATCTGAGATTGCTTGTCCGGAGCATAGCTTGGCTCCCCTTGGCCCAATCTGGCTCATACTTCACTCCAAGAGTGCATTTGTGTAAAGGGTGTGCAGTGACCTTGAACCATTTTTCCAGGTCATAGCGGATCTCTTTATAATGAGTTTTAGACCGTAGATTATTTCCCATTTGCTTAATCTTGGTCAGATTGAACAAAAATGTCTATATATAAGGGTTAATGAGATTGAATAAGAAGTTCTATGCCAGCTTGAAAAATTTGTAAGTTTTAGGTCACGGTCGAAGTAAAAATCTCTGAAATTATTTTATCCTATTGTCCATTATTTACATGTAAGCGGGGCCCTTTGAGAGGTTCACCATCTCAGTGTTGTCTTGTTTATACCTATGAACATGCAAGTCTATTTATTTATCTCTGAAAATAAATATTTCTGTAAATCAGTACATAAACTTGCAGTTAGGTATTTTATAAATGTTGACAAAAAGACTGAATTTATAACTTTTTGATGTTTTGGCTTAACAAAATTCATTTCATAAAAAGCAAATAACCCTGTTGTTTGAAACAAAAACATAGATTTGTCTTTGCTTTTCCTTGAATCTTGAATTCTTAGTAGAACCCTCCTACCGAGCTTACAATTTTAATGCTATTCCAATAAGAAGTTACACTGAATTTTTTGTTATTCTATTTTTCAGAAATTTGTCAGCAATGAAATGGGCCAGTCTTTGTGGTATATCTTCAAGCATTCCACTGTGGACTCACTTAGAATTACTGCCCTTAATGTAAGTTCTATTTACAACTCAACCAGAGAATACATACCACAGAAAATTGCCATGTTTATCAATGACAGCAGCAATCTGTGGTTCCCAATTGCAAATATAAGAATTATATTATTAGTACATGTTATAAGATATAAGCTCACATTGTCTGTGTGGAAAGTGCTTGATGGAAGCTTTGGTTTGATTTTTCAGGCTCTGTGTAGAATCACCCATCACAATCCCACAGTGTTTCAGAGTGTCATTGATACCGTTGGCATGACAACCATTCTGTCTGCATTGTCTTTTGGGATCACCAGAATTCAGCAGTCTATAGTCACCATGTTTGGAGCTTTGATTGCCTCAGGACAGAGCCTGAACAGAGTGGTGCAGGATAAGGTACTCTCATTATCTCTATTTACATTACTTCTTTTATTATACCTTTAATTTATAGGAAGTGCATATTTAAACCTTAAAATACAGAGTTTTAAGGATGAGTACCATTGATCATGTCAGTTGTTGGCAGATATAATTACATCTAATTGAGGTTTAAATTCAAAATACAAGGAAGGGATTTCATCTAGTTCACAAAAAATGTCATACACATTTCTTAACAATCAACACCTTGTTTAGCAGTACTATAAATAATCAAAGAAGTTTTTTCTTATTGTTTTGACTGACACGTGTAAATCAATTTCACAAAATAATTTACTGAATCAGTTACCGGCTATGCAATCTTTTCAAGTGAAGTACAAATTAAACATGTATAAAAAATATAGTCACATTTTCTGTGTGGACATGCAGTGCTCTGTATACTGTTACATGTCTCAAGTTTCATTTTCATATTGCACCTCCATTTTCAGCAAATTCTGATTCAGGATGTGTTTTTTTTTTTAACAGGACTTCCTTCAAAAACTGATTCGTTTGCTAGACTCCCCATCTGTTGTCATCAGGGCCAAGGCTTTTGTTGTCATTCATGAGGTTGTCAAGAACAACTATGATCTTTTGCTCAACAGTTGTCAATCAAGGTACACAAACCTGTTCACAGTAGAAATCAGACATTCATTGTCTACTATTTCAAAATTAATGATTTTTTTAGTGGACACAATTTTGCACAGGACACAAATACCAATTAATTATACAGAACATTTTTTTAAGACATATCAAAATTTAAAATTATAATGAATGATTTTCTTTTGTTGCATAGATACTGTATGTATTTCAAAATATCAATTGGCATTATTAACTTCAGTATACAGACTTCATTAAACTGTCTTTATTACATTGAGTCCAGATGCAGTAGTTAATAAACATCTAACAGGCTTATTTGGCCAAAAATTGTCTAGTGTTGTTGCTATAACATTTGTAATATATTAAGGTTGGTGATGTATATTGAGCGAGATAGCCGTCGTCAGACACCGCGTGAGGGTAAGGCCCCAGAGAACAACGGCTCTGAGAGCGTGGAGTACCTGATGCAGTGTCTTGACCTCCTCATCAACCACATGGTAGACGTCGTACCCAGACTGTTCAGTAAGAACCACAATCCAAGCGTCTTCTACACTGAAACTATGAGTTTTTATGTACAAGTATCTTAAAGTTTACTTGTGAATAATTGTCATTAATAGACATCACATTGATGAATTTTAATATGTGTGTTAGGTTTAGGGTAGTCCAGTGGTAGAACATTTTAAATCAATGAATTTCAATATTCCTAACCCTATGATTGTTTTTTTTTTGTTGTGGGTGCAAATATTTGCATTTTTTGATATTAAAAAAAGTTTTATGTATATTTTGCAATATTTGATGTGATGTTTCAACTTTCCAATATAGATATCATTTCTTGTGATTGAAGATTTTGTATTTGAGATGATACATACATGTATTGCAAAATTAAGCTTAAATTAAAAGAGCTTCCCAGGAAAATAGTCATACAGTTTATTACTGTATTAATCAAAACTTGATAACTTTTTCGCCACAATGAAATAGGTACTGGACGGAAAAAATAAAATAATATTTCCAAAAAAAAATTATTAGAATTGACCAGTGTGAACAAGAATCATATTTTGAAAGGATTCAACATATGATTACTACTTTACTGTTTACAGAGGAGATAGTGACCTCATTAGATGCTGTGATGGGGAGGAAGCACCCTAACGCTGTCCAGGCCAAACAGCTGCGCTCCTCCCTCCCCCTGATTCACGTATTCCTACACCTGGTCACAAGTCAGGTAAACTCGAATACTAACATGCAAAACTTTTTACATCTAATAATTCCACAAAACTGCTGCAAACTAAATCTTGTAAGTCATTAGCATCAACTGGTTTTAAGAAAGTGGTTTCAAATGCTTTAATCGTTTAATAATTGGTGCAGCAATGCAGTGAATGTAAAAATCAGAATGTTTGTTTTAAATCGCAAGATTTTAATTATTTTTGGAAAAGCCAGATAACATTTGGGAGTTTTTTTCAGGTATTTCGACCAAAGATTGTAAACGAGGAATTCATTAAAAACCTGTCTTCTGTGCTGTCTCACATCAAGAGTATAGAATTAGGGGAAACAAATATAGAAGGAGCTAGTGGTAAGGGAGATAACTTGTTGTAGGGAAAAGTGTACCATAAGTTTTCTGTAACCAAAAGAAGTTTAAGGATTGTATACTAGTGCTTCATTTGAAATGAGACAGGAATAAACAAAATAAAATATTTATTCTTTGAAAATCTGATAACGATTGGTACATATATATTAATTTAAAAGAAAATTGATTTTGAAATAAAGCTCAGTGCTTGTTGTTTTATAATTTTAAAGCAGACAAACTGAAAGGTAATGCTTATGCTTGGATTAGAAATAACCTGCATTTCTGTCTCTCTCTCCTGCCATGTTGTTATCAAAGTCTGCAATCATTCATATGATGCTGTACATGCTTTTACATGTAAAAACCAGACATTTTCAGAATGACGTATTCATGTATGTAACAATCTCTCATTGTATGCAATCACAAATCAGTAGATTCTAAACTGGTTTAGAAACTTTGTCATTACATCTAGCTTCTAGAATGCATTTCTGTTGCATTTTCACATTTTGATATTGTATTAAGTACCAATATTTGTAGCTCATTTACAAGAGTCTCTGACCTGCAGTGATTTCTCATTTTATTATGTGTAATTTGTTAGTTTGCCCCCACCCTAATCTCTTATTCATAGTTAATGATACATTAGTGATAGATTTTGAGAAAACAGCATTGTTCATTTAGACATCAAGTATTCATTTGTGAGACAATACAATTCTTAAAATCTTTCAATGATACAGTCATGAAAAATATTGCTAAGACCAAATATTAATAATTAATGACTCAAGGTTTTTTCTTTGCCCCTCTCCCCTAAAGATAAAATGAAATATCAACTTTGCAGTATTTACGTTAAGACTTTGATAGCTGTATTTGTCTTCTACCGTAGGATCCATTTCGCCCTCAGACTTTGTGACAACCACCATGTCAGTCCTGGAGGGCATATCCCAGCATCCTCAGATAGTGGCCGATTTCCATCAGGTGATTCTGGAGAGTGTTCTGCCCATAATTGCTGACTTAGTGGTCAGCCAGAATGGTGAGATTTCAGTATTGTTTTTATAGAGTGCATAGACAGTGTTTCTGTTTATACAATATGTATTCATTTTTTTTAAGCATGTAAAACTTTCAATTAATTGTAAATTTCCCCAATCTTAACCCAATTGGATAATTACATCTACCTTTTTAATGTAATCAGATGTAAGTAAATATAAACTGTACATGTAGATATTATGTAACATTCTGAAATGCACTCTTGATCTTGACAGGAGAAACTCGAGCCCTATCCCTGAGACTGTTTTCTGAGATTGCCTCTGTTTATCTGAACCAAGAACAGTATGCTGGGGGTGAGAAAAAGATGAATGTGGCAGGACTTCATAAAATCATCACAGAAAGACTGTTACCACAGTAAGTCTATATTACTATATCAGGGTACAATAGTTGTATGCTTTACTTTTAAGGCAGAGGTTGACAGTATGACCTTAGTTGTTATTAGAGTTTGTATTGTGAAGAGTCATGATCAGCTCTATGCAGAAAGTCAAGAGTACATTTACTGCAGAGATATTTTTAGCTCACCTGAGCCAAAGGCTCAAATGAGCTTTTCTGATCACAATTTGTCCGTTGTCTGTCGTTGTCGGCGTTGTCGTCGTCGGCGGTGTAAACTTTTCACATTTTCATCTTCTTCTCAAGAACCACTGGGCAGATTTCAACCAAATTTGGCACAAAGCACCACTAGGTGAAGGGGATTTAAGTTTGTTCAAATGAAGGGCCACACCCTTTTTAAAGGAGAGATAATTGAGAATTATTGAAAATTTGTTGGTATTTTTCAAAAATCTTCTTCTCAAAAACTATTAGGCCTGAAAAGCTTAAACTTGTATGGAGGCATCCTCAGGTAGTGTAGATTCAAGTTTGTTCAAATCATGGTCCCCGGGGGTAGGGAGGGGCCACAAGAGGGGGATCAATTTTTACATAGGAATATATAGAGAAAATCTTTAAAAATCTTCTTGTCAAAAATTATCAGGCCAGAAAAGCTTAAATTAAAATGGAACCATCCTCAGGTAGTGTAGATTCAAGTTTGTTCAAATCATAGGCCCTAGGGGTAGGGAGGGGCCACAATAGGGGGATCAAGTTTTACATAGGAATATATAGATAAAATCTTTTAAAATCTTCTTCTCAAACACTATTAGGCCAGAAAAGCTCAAATTAAAATGGAAGCATCCTCAGGTAGTGTAGATTCAAGTTTGTTCAAATCATGGTTCCCGGGGGTAGGGTGGGGCCACAATTGGAATATCAAGTTTTACATAGGAATATATAGAGAAAATCTTTAAAAATCTTCTTCTCAAACACTATCAGGCCAGGAAAGCCCAAATTAAAATGGAAGAGTCCTCAGGTAGTGTAGATTCAAGTTTGTTAAAATCATGGTCCCTGGGGGTAGGGCGGGGCTACAATGAGGGATAAATTTTTATATATAGAGAAAATCTTTAAAAATCTTTTTCTTAAAACTATTTAGCCAGGAAAGCCCAAATTTGAGTGGAAGCACCCCCAGATCGTATAGATTCAAGTTTGTTCAAATAATAGTCCAGGGGTAGGATGATGCCACAATGGGGGATGAATTTTTTCATAAGAATATATAGAGAAAATCTTTAAAAATCTTCTTTTTAAAGACTTTTTGGCCAGAAAAGCTTAAACTTGTGTAGAGGCATCCTTAGGTAGTGTAAATTAAAGTTTGCAAAATCACAGTCCCTAGTGATAGGGCGGGGCCGTGATGGCGGTTTGAATTTTTACGTAGGAATATGTATAGAAAATCTTTAAAAATATTCTGGGAAAGTCTTCGGTCCTAAACTCAGTACTTAGTGTGAAAGCACAGGTGATGCAGATTTAAGTTTGATGAAACCATGATTCCATAGAGAAAAGTGGGGCCACGAAATGGGGGGGGGGGGGTTATATAGGAATAGAGAAAAATCTTCTTACAATTACAACAACAAAAGGGGCTTGGTATTTACCAAAAGAAAGAGGTGGATAAAAATTGGCAGATTTTCAATTATTTTTTTTTAGCAAGATCTACTGTACTTAGTTGTCAAGATATTTTGATACTGTAATGCTAATTTGATCAGAATTAAGGCAATTGTTGCTCAGGTGAGCGATGTGGCCCCTGGGCCTCTTGTTTTGTATTTGGTATGATTATTATTCATCTTGATCTTTTTACATGTAACTTTCAACACCTTGAACACCAACTGACTTAATGTTTTATTGAATTACCGTATACTAATTTTTTTGCGTGTCACAAAATTTGCAAAAATGGGGATCAGCATTTTTAATTTGCATTATTTTTTGCGTTTGAAAAGTTTCTTATAGAAAATAATGTATAATATAATTTCTGCGTTTTTAATAATTTGCAATTTAAAAGAGATCGCAGAAAAGAAAGAAATTGATTATTGCGAAAATTACCGGATCCAAATTGAAAACCAACATTGTCCATTGTCAGGTTTGAGCAGATTCTGTTGGACCAGGAGCCCCTCCCCAGCTATGGACTGAAGCTGCTGCTGACCCTCCTGGATCAGAATGGGGGGTTTGTTAAACAGTTTGAACAGCAAGGGCTGGTGTCGGTCATATTCCAAGTCATGATGGTAAGCTTCACACAGATCAACCAATACTATTCAACTAAGTATGAATTAGATAGTGGAAGCAAAAATATCATTTCAGGGCTACATTTTGTTAATTTGATTTTGGAAAGATTTTTTTAAGAGAATGATGTAATTATTAAAGATTTGATCAATGAAATAAGAAAAATTAAGTAAGTGAATAATAAATTATAAAAATAATATGGGCTTTTCTTCTACCTAGTAGAGTTTTTCCAATACTCTGTGCTTTGATGACATAAAATGTGCTAATCTCTTGTCATCATACAGTATATTCAAAAATTTTGACCACTAAAATTTACTCTCAGACTGGTATTTAGTCTAGATATAGATACACCCTGTATTTATTTGTTTTGTAATTGAAGTATGAACATACATGTATAAAACATAAGGAAGTGTTTGCCAACTATTCAACATTATAACTTTTCAACACATGATTGTGAAACAAATTAACATATAAAGTAAAGGAAATATGTACACAACATGCTACATTTAGATATACTTTAAAATGTTGTATTAGGACCACCAGAGTAATCCACTGAACAGCTCCATGCAGAGTATAGCCGGTATACTGAACTGTCTGGTGGCTCACAAAGACACGAACATGAAGGACTTGTATGAACAAGGTACACGGCTGTAATAGACATTCAGTGTTGACCAAGTATCTTAGTGAACATTGAATTGTTAATGACTTCCTCTTCAATATATTGGATAGTTTAATTTCTTCAGTTTGGTGTCTCATTTTTCGGTTGACTTTAAATAATGACAGAATCAAAATATAAGACTCTATCATTATTAAGATTCTCAATTAAACTTTTAGGTATTTTCTTATTATTAACACTATGTGTTCACATTGACGTACTTGACCTTACTTACCTTTTGTCTACAGATCATTGTCTTCTTCACAATTTTATAGTTTATCATACATTCCTTTAGTCTACAGATCTGATTGACTACTCCACGTTGTTATACCTTACTTTACTTATGTTTTGTCTACAGGTTTGATCGACTACTTTACCACGCTGTTTTTTGACGTGACCACGGCATGTTTGGACACGGAGGATCATGCTGACAACAAGATAGCCCACTCCATGCTACAGAACCTTCTGGACACCCTCCACAGTATGTTCAAGTATGTCTCGGAGGTCGTCAGGAAAGCACTGCAGGTACACAGGGGTTTGTTTGTTTGTTGAAGTTCATATATGTATGTGTACAGTATCTTAGATTCATTTTCCATGTGTAAAGCATGAATGAGGGTAAAAAATAAATAATTGTTGATATCAATTCGATCAAATAATGTTTTAGATAGGGAATGAATAACTAGACACAAATTTGCTAAAAGAAAGTCTTTTCTTTTTAACAACATTTTGTGGGTCAAAACTATTTCAAAATGTTCTGGGTTCAAACATTTTGTCTGAAATTCCAAAGATTTCAACAAAGATTTTAAATGTGACTTTTATTTTGACTATATTTAGTCACAGACAGAGGTATCAACAGTAAGTGAAGCAGTTTTATGAGTGCCATGTTCTTTCTGCTAGCACTGTGTAGTTTTTTAAATTAATCTAAATTAGACTATGAAGTGTTGTAGTTGATGATTTGTGTGCAGGAATTAATCAATTAATTGTTGGTTATTTAATTGAGTGTGAGTTTGTTAAACAGAGACAATTGATATAGAATTTTGTTTTCGTTGGACAGAACAAGAAGGCAGGAGGGGAGGGAGGGAATCGGGAGGCGGAGGAGGCAGAGCAGCTGTTACTGACCAACAAGTCCCTCACTGACCTGACCACCATACTGACCCAACTGGTAGGTGTTATTGTTGGTATGTAGGGACCAATGTCTATCTGACCACCATACTGACCCAACTGGTAGGTGTTATTGTTGGTATGTGGGGAACAATGTCTATCTGACCACCATACTGACCCAACTGGTAGGTGTCATTGTTGGTATGTAGGGACCAAAGTTTATCTCACCACCATACTGACCCAGCTGGTAGGTGTTATTGTTGGTATGTAGGGACCAATGTTTATATCACCATCATACTGACCCAACTGGTAGGTGTTATTGTTGGAATGTAGGGACCAATGTCTATCTTACCCCCATACTGACCTAGTTGGTATGTGTGTTTGTCAGTATGTAGGGACCAATGTCTATCTGACCACCATACTGACCCAACTGGTAGGTGTTATTGTTGGTATGTAGGGACCAATGTCTATCTCACCACCATACTGACCCAACTGGTAGGTGTAACTGTTAGTATTTAGGGACCAATGTTTATCTCACCACCATACTGACCCAACTGGTAGGTGTTATTGTTGGTATGTAGCGACCAATGTCTATCTGACCACCATACTGACCCAACTGGTAGGTGTTATTGTTGGTATGTAGGGACCAATGTTTATATCACCATCATACTGACCCAACTGGTAGGTGTTATTGTTGGAATGTAGCAACCAATGTCTATCTGACCACCATATTGACCCAACTGGTAGGTGTTATTGTTGGTATGTAGGGACCAATGTTTATCTCACCATCATACT
The DNA here is from genome assembly GCF_902806645.1 of Magallana gigas. NCBI lineage: Eukaryota > Metazoa > Mollusca > Bivalvia > Ostreida > Ostreidae > Magallana > Magallana gigas. Next base: position 42,102,495 of record NC_047561.1, on the reverse strand, counting down.
GACCCAACTGGTAGGTGTTATTGTTGGTATGTAGGGACCAATGTTTATCTCACCACCATACTGACCCAACTGGTAGGTGTGTTTGTCAGTATGTAGGGACCAATGTCTATCTGACCCAACATGGTAGGTGTTATTGTTGGTATGTAGGGACCAATTTCTATCTCACTACCATGCTGACTAACATGGTAGGTGTTATTGTAGATATATATGTACCAGTGTCTATCTCACTATCACACTGACCAGACTGATGGGGAACCAAAATTTAGTAATGATTATCACTTGCATCTGCTTATCACAGTTTTAAAATGTTATTTCAGGAACCTATCTTGTACAGCTGTGGCTGAATTTGCTTAACTGTCTATATTTCAAAAAAGTTACTTTGGCAGAAAATTATTATCTCTTGAAGAAGATTTTGGATGTGGAGTTTCAAATTACATTTTCTGGGTTTATTAAGACATTTTGAGAGTATAGACACAAACAGTTTACAGGCATAGTTATGTTACTAAGGAACAGATGTACACAATACATGTACCAAAATAGTTTATGATGTTGCCATTATTTAAGGATTCAAACAACACTTTCCTTTTTAAATTTCAAGTATCAATCTATCAACAAAGTTCTCCCTTTTTTATTGAACGTTGAGGAGGATTTACATTTTGTGTGAAAAATTTCCACTGTACTAAAAGGTAGCATAATACACATGATAATTATACCCCCGCAAACGAAGTTTAGGGGGGTATATTGGTTTCACCCTGTCCGTCTGTCCGTCTGTCCGTCTGTCTGTCTGTCTGTCTGTCCGTCTGTCCGTCTGTCTGTAGACGCAACTTTGTCCCCCCTATAGAATTTTTTATTACTGCATGGAACAGTTTGAAAATTTGTACATATGTTGAACACCATCTGAAGATGTGCACCTGCAATTTTTTTTAAGATCAGACAAGATTTAATGATTTTATGACAGTTTTCATTTTCCTTATTCTATATATTGTACATTAATGTTGAAAAGTAAGGGAGGTAATCCTTACAGATTTTATTAATTAATTAATAGAAAACACTCAAAAAAATATTTATATAAATACATCCAGATGGAGTTTTTTGTCTTCATGTCTTAATTAATAAAAAAAAAATTATTTTTTATAAGTATTCTATCAACTGACAATGCAAAGTTTTTGTTTGTCAATGATAAATTCTTAGGAGCTAATGAGAACATCAAAGACAAGTGTGGCTGAATTCATTTGTCCCAAGGGAGCCATTATCTGAGCCATGGTTCAGATGGAGCATGTGTTTAGGGGAAATTGATAATCTGTAAAATGGGTGATGGTTTTGGGGCTATTTTAAAACTGTTTCATGTAAACCAAAAGGTCTATCATTATAAGGAAATAAATAATATAATTATTAATAAAGAAGTTAAACTATTTTTAGAGGTTGTTTAAATTTATTTGTCAAGTAATTTGATGAGGTGACCCTATTGGGCATTAATTTAAATGAAATTCAAAATTACTGATATGATTGAAGTGTTTTGGCAATTTTAAAATTGTTTGTAATATTAAATTTTCTTTTTTACATATTTTTACATAGTATGGTAATTATGGTAATGTTTTGGGAGTTTATTAAATTTAACAAGCTCATCAAAGAAAATCATAGTCCTATGGGATCAATTTTCTGATATGGAGTTCAATTGTGCCATAGGAGAAAGTGAGGAAAATTTGAAACAACTAATTGCATCTGTCAAGACTCTTATTAGAAAGATATTGAAAGTTTTATCAACAGAAGAGCATTGCTTGGCTACCGTTATTTCTATTCACTGCAAAGGGAGGGGTTATTGTCATTTTGTTGGTTTTTCTTTGAATCAATTAAATTAAAAAAATATATCATCAAATACATACATTTGTAAATGTATTACTGTTATAGATATGTATTTACAGTGAAATTCTGACAATTTTGATTTTAGTTTTTCTTTGTTAACTATTTTTTTTTTTTTTTACATTTCTAGAATTTTTTTTTTGTATGTGTTCCAAACCTTAATTATTATTCAATTCAATTATTTGTCCCATTTGAAATTAGCCTAGCGGGGGTATTAGTCCCATTAGGACAGTTCTAGTTTGTAATTCTTTGTGTTTCAGCTGTGTTTTGAGGACACAGATATTCAGGACTTTTCCACCAAATGTCTCTCTCTGCTGGTTCAGCTGTTCGGAGGAGAGAATAAAGATTCCATGACTCCAGAAAATATGGTAACTTTTCTGACTATTTTGCATTTAGTACAAAATACAAAAGTAATATACATGGGGTTCTTATTCCTTAAACTGTCAATAGCTTACCTAAACCAAAGGATTGTCTGTGGTATGGTGTCTACCCATCTGTATGCCCATCCATCTTTCAACCAATCACACTCTCTTTTTCTCTAGAAGCCACATGACAAATTTTGGCAAAAAAGGGGAATGAATTTTTTTATATAAAGGGCCACACCTTAAGAGAGGGTGATGGGGTTATTAAAAAATCTTTCTTTTGGGGTTGGTGTCTTAAAATGGTCTTCTCAAGAACTTTAAATAAAGGGCCACACCTTAAGAGAGGGTGATTGGGTTATTAAAAAATCTTTCTTTTGGGGTTGGTGTCTTAAAATGGTCTTCTCAAGAACTACATGTATTGCCAATATTTACAACTTTATACAGTGTTAATAAATAAATGCTTCAGACAATAATGCCCAGACCAATAGTGTGGTCCCAAAAGAAGTGCAGAGTTCAACATTAGAATATATTAAGAAACGTCTTTTAAAAATCACCTTCTCAAGAACTACAATGCTACAAATTGCTTTTATTATGAAAATATTCTGACCTAGTGCACATTCAGTGTAAAACAAATGAACCCCAGACCAATAGGGGTACCTAGGAAGGGTGCAAATTTCAACAGACTTTTGTTAAGAAAAAAATTTTCAAATTTTTTTTTTCAAAAAAACTACAATGCCACAATTTATGTTACTGATATGCTAGGCATTATAATAAAGTGTAGATTCCATGTCATCCGTGGCATATCTTCCTTCCCATGAGAGTTATAAAAACATGAGTTTAGAAATAGAAACGCATTCACTGGGTTGCTCAGCTGAGTGATGTATCCCAAAGGCCTCCTGTTTTTATTGAGTAGAACTTTAACTGCCGATTTATAACTTTTACTTCTTAACTATTTATAGCAGAACAATTTGAAAAGTTTGTTAATTTGGACGATTTCAGGAATATTACAGCAAGGCACTGAAGAAATCTGATGCTAAAAAGCAGAAAGTTCTTTTAAGGATCATAAAGAGATTAGTAAGTTGATAAAACATTGTTGGAGTATAAAATTATATCAGAAAATTTTGCCTTTCAGGGAAAAAAACCACAAATAATTTTAAGAGGTGTAAATTGACTCTCCTGTCTTTACAGCTAAGTACAGAGAGAGTACATGTGGAGTCAATGAAGCAGCACGGGGAGACTCTTGCCAACACCATCAGAAATCTGGTCCAAACCGCCAGGTCAGTCTGTGTAACCAATCATTTACACTGTGAGTGGGAATGGTTAAAATCATTGATAAAAAATCACTGGATTGTCTGTTCTCATAGCAGACCATAGATTAATCCATGTAGTGAAGATTGGGATTAATTTCTGTTTTGTTTGCTTGTAGTTCCCATGCCGATGTAGCCATTTCCTCCCTTGCAGCAGACATCTTGAAAATGACTGGTTATTTGAAATAATTGTTATCTTATTCATGCCCTAAAGATCTAAAAGTGTTCAGTTGTTGAATGTTTATTCATATTGTGTATGTTCTTATAGTATTAAGCACAGATTGACAATTGTTGCTTGTATACTTTTATACATCTTGTGTACATATAATGCTATAGACAAAATACTAGTGTCTAGGGGCTTTACACCACATTATACTTATAAAAATTGTGTGTATTTATTTTCTAAAGAAAGTCCGTCCTTAATAGAAACTTGACTATGTAACAAAGAATAAAAAAGATTAAAAAAACAAAACAATTTTGTTATTAAATGAGTCCTTTCTTCTGTTGTAAAACACAGGAGAAAAATAAGAAATAAAACGATAACATGTATAAAGTTATCAGTAGGGTACAATTTGTGTGTTCCAGATTTGACTTTCACAATTTCCTGTTTTAAACATCATTCTTTTTTAAATGCATACTGGATATTTACCAGGTAGTTTCATAATAGCATCAAATAAAACAACAGTAGTAAAACAAGTAAAGAGTAAGTCATTAAAATTGGTAAGACACATGATTGTTATCTAACTATTTTAAAATTTAAAAAGAACTTGTTCCTTCAATATGATCGACCATTCTGGCCTTATAATTTTGAGGTTGGTGCATGGTGCAGGCTACTACTCATACATATCCCATAGCATGTTTAAAACAAAAAGGGCATTTGATTTTTAAAACAATGACATATTTAAATGAATGTAAATGTATCATGGCGAAATACTAGTAGGTATTTAGTTTCCCAAACGAAGTTTGGAGGTATTGTTTTTGTACGGTTTCTTCTTTTTTTTTCTTTCTCGCCTCCGAACTTGTCCATCATGTTTCTCAGAGATGGGTGATCAGAATTGTACACAACTCTAGGATATGATAGGCCTGTTTATTTAGTTGGGCACCCATATTATTTTTTTTTTAATTTGGGGTTGGTCTACCATATTTTTGGGGGTCAAATTGGGGTGGGGTCTAACATTGAATCCTATGGGAAAAATTGACACTATATTGTAAATGCTTATAATTTGAAAACCGTTAAAGATATTGACGTCTTCAGATGAATATATTGAGTGTTATCGGCAATATATATGATACATTAGATATGGTCCCTGGGGTCATCATCAACTCCCAGGTTTGGGAAATTATTTAATATCTCAAAAACTTTTGACATCTTCATCCTTACACCATATATATTCTTGTTTCTTAGACATCATATGGTATATTCATGTAGGTTATGGCCATATGGGGTGGTTCCGTCCCCCCTGAAACAGGAAGTGTCCTAATATCTCAAAATCCATTGAGATCCCCACCCTCAAACTATAAACTATATTCTTTTCCTTTGTTTAAAGGGACATCAAATGATGTGTAAGTCATCAGCCCCTGAAGGTGGTCCTGACTCCCCTCAATCAGGAAGTGCCCAAATAATCTTGAAAACGGTTGAGATTCCCACCCTTTAACCATATATGTTTTCTTGTTCCTTGTCTTAAGGGGCATCAAATGGTATGTATGTTATAGGCCATATGGTGTGGTTTTATCCCTCCTGAAACGTCCAAATGATCTTGAAAACGGGTGAGATCCCCAACCCTAAACTATATATATTCTTGTTTCTTATGTCAAGGGGCAGCAAATGGCATATAAGGCATGGGCCTCAGGAATGGCCCTGAGCCCCATTTTGAACAGGAAGTGCCCAAATATCTTGAAAATAATTGAGACACCCACCCATAAATAAATATATATTTTTGTTCCTTGGGTCATGTCGGTTCACCTGAGATAGAGTAAATGACCCTTGGGGGACATCATCATTTCAGAAATGGAAATAATCAAATATTAGATCTTTTTGTCATTAAAGTTTGACCCATGCGGGTTAATTTACAACATGTATCTGCTATGAAATAGAACCTCCCCTTCGAGAAATAAAGTCTTGCTGTGGAGCTAAATTCTACCTCTTCTTTTTTTCTATGTAATCTCAACAAAAATTACTTACCTCTCTTTAATAAAAATCACAGTATCTAATAGGTCTCCTAATTGAACAATTATAAGTTTGATTTCAACTGGTTTGCCTACCACTGACCCCGTATATGGATAAGGTATGGTTCCATATGTTTGGTCTGCAGAACTGCAGAACGTTATATGAAGGTAATCATTTTGACTTGGAAAGAGTGTCTAGGTGACTTTGGTTCCCTCTCCAGTAATTCATGTATTTTGCCTTTGTAATAAGCAATCATTTATTTTAATCCCTCTAATGATGTAATATATATATATAGATAAAAGTTGTTTGAGCATTGGACTTATTTTTGTGTTTATATATATATATATATATATATATATATATATATATATATATATATATATATATATATATATATATATATATATATATACGTAAATGTTAATCTAAACTTTGGCTGGTAAATAGGGGACTATAAAACTCAATTTATGATAACTGATGGATGGCACCAAAATCTTATTGAAATGATTATTATTGTTTTTAAGCATCCGTGACCCCATTGATCATAGTATGTGCACATTCGTGACAGTTTGATACGACTTTGGCCTACTCATCTGTTTCATTCGTGATGATGCTGCAATAAACAATATTTAATGCCTCGGGCGGATTGCAAATACCAGTAAATACCAGTAATTAAAACTTTCAACAAATTCAAACCAGTCGGCGATTATTAAAAATCAGGTGATTCTGTTGTCGGCTTTCAAGTTGATTTATTCACTAAACACAATTCAAACATATGATACATGATAATTAGGACAATATAGAACGTTACAAAGTACACTTTAAAGTTGTGGGGAGAAAACTCGTGGAGGAGACGAACTACGACATACTATATACAATCACCTTCACTGCATGACTATATGGATTAACATAATATATACGGCACGCCAAACTCACAAAAATGAGCTAATCATTGTTTCACCGTCGATAAACTAGGTTTTACGGTTGTACACTATAGTTTACGGACAGAAAACTATTATTATTAATAATAGTTTACGGACAGAAAACTATAGTCTATAGTTAACGACATCTGTAAACCATAGTTAACGTGATCAACCATGTTTCAGAGGTGTTAAACTATAACTAACACTGAAAACAGCCATTTGCGATCGCAAAACATTGTTTATCTGATAAATATGGTTTTACCATTGTGAAACTATGATTAACAACTCTTAACCATAGTTATCGAATGCAAATTATAGTTTACAGATGTGAATCTTTATTTATCAGCAAAATCTATTGTTAACGTTAATTGCAGACAGATAAACATAGATTATCATTTGTTAACTATAGTTTACAAAAGTTTAATAAAGTTTTACAGATGAAAACTATAGTTCACGAATCGTTAACTATGGTTTGCGGTTCGTAAACTATAGTTACCAGTCGATGAATCTAATTTATCAAATGTGAAACTATGTTTAGCTCATTTTTGTGAATTAGGCGTGCCATACATATAGGCGTTATATGAATCATATTACTTGTTTAAAATAAACAAACAAACAAAAGACATGAAATGTTAATTTTATACAGTTAATTGCTTCATATGATCTCTAAAAACTATCTTTAAAGGAGATTTACAGATTGAACCGGAAAAAAGTCCGTTTTTAATTGTATTAAATGGGTTTTTTTTTCAAGCAAGACTCCGGTGCTTTTACATTGTATTTGGTACACAGAGTTAGCCAAGACGACACATGGCTCAGGTGAGCAACATATTATGTCAAAATTGTCATTGCTCTTAAATGTTTCACAAATCTTACGATTGGTGACTACATGGGCAATTTTGTCACATTTGATTCTCATATGAATTGCCTTTTATAAGAGGATCACACTGTAGTTTCATCAATGTTCGTGGCCATCAACTTTTGTGTATTTTGGTAGATATAGCATTTTTAAGGATTTGTAAATTTGTGCTCGACGATGATTACTATTTGTATGTAAATTTGTGTTTCAAATGGGGGCAGATCATGTAAAATAAAAATCATTAAAACTCGTTTGTTGATCATATGAAACAATTAACTTTTATAAAATTCATATTTCATGCCTTTTTGGAATTCATATGAAACAACTCATATGACTCAAATGATGCTATGTCGTATTTCGTCTCCCCCACAACATTAAAATGTACATAGTAACGTACTATATTGTCCTAATTATTATGTACCATATGTTTTAATGATGATTAGTGAATGAATGAACCTGAAAGCAGACAAATCAATTTAATAAATGATATGATCTCCTGATTTTCAATAATGTGCCAACTGGTTTGGATATTTGCAATCCACCCAAGGCATTAAGGTATTCAATGTATAATGAACGGATATTGAACAATTTTAAATCATTTTAAACTAGCTAAATATGTATTACTAGATAACTATGAAAGTGAAATGAACCAAATTCACATGACAGACAACATATAAGGAGCTGGTCATCTCGCACTTTAATTTTTTTTAAAGAGTTATCTCCCCTTGATGAAAAAAAAAGAAAATTTTAATTTCGTCAAAATATCTGCGGTGAATGATTCATTTTATTCCATATTTTAATGAAAAGAAAGTTTATGCATATATTAACCAAGAGAGTTTAACGAATTTCAAGTTACTTTTTACAATATCTTAATAAAACATACGTTGCCCATAGACTTCAATGCAAAATTCAAGGTGTAATTAGTTGGACCATAATCAAAATTTTGAAAATTCCTTTGGTGGAGTATTTTTATTTGATAACACCTTCAAAATGATATCATGATTAAGAATATCGGACCATTCATATATAAGGTACAAAATGTGGTCGTTATACATAGAATACCTTAAATATTGTTTATCGAAGCCTCATCACGAATAAAACAGATGAGTAGGCCAAAGTCGCATCAAACTGTCACAAATGTGCACGTACTATGATCAATGGGGACATGGATGCTTAAAAAACAGTAACAATCATGTTTTGGTGCCATCCATCAGTTCTCAGTACATTTTGTTTTTATTTTTAGTTTTATGGTCCCTCAGTTACAAGCCAAAGTTTAGATTCACTTATACATGTGCGTATATATCTTACATCAATAGAGGGATTATTATAAATGATTGTTTATTACAAAGACAAAATACATGAATTACTTGAGAGAGCAACGAAGTCACCTAGATACTCTCTCCAAGTCAAGTGTTGACCCTCAAAAAGTTCTACAGACCAAATAATTTTTTTTGCCAACAAGCCGAACCATATGCATCCAAATACTCGGTCAGTGGTAGGCAAACTAATCAAAACTTAAACCTATAATTGTCTAATAAGAAGATAATTTACATACTGATTTTTTCTGAGAGTTTAGTTATTTTTGTTGAGATAACATAGAAATAGAAAAGGGAAAAATTATATTTACACCCATTCATCCGGCAATGGATTCAATAAAAGTTACAGAGAGTTACATTTATCAATAGTAAGTCACGTTTGCAATCTGTCTCATGATTGATCTTAATGACAAGGCCTATATATACCCACTCCAACCGATTTGGACCCCCAGATCAGTATCATGCACCTCTCCGTGTTCGTTAGATTCTGTTTCGGTTTGTTGAGTATCGGTAAGTTTTAAGTACTCAGTACTCAGTACTCACTACTCATTGTTTTCTTCTGTCGATGACTTTTAATCATGTTATTACTCTTTGAAAGTGGGTATTATATGTTCTTCATTCTTTTCCCTTTTACAATTGCAAAGAGAGTGAAATATTTTCGATATTTCCCATAAGTCAACGTTAAATCAAGAGTTGCCATAGAGTATTACTTAATTGTATTGCCCTTTGTGTATGAAATATTTTTTATAGCTACTTCTCTAAAACCATTTGAGATAGAGATTTGAAAGTTTTACCAATGTCTTTTGTTCCTTTAGAGGCTTCTCATTTTTTTTCTATCGAAAGGGGCGGATGGCCCCTTCTAGTAGTTATTGCCACTGAAAGTTTATAAAGTTCAATTAAAAACGCTAACAACTTTTAAACAATTCATCTTCAAGACATCGTACTACCTGGGATGGAAGCGTTTACCATGGCCGATCAAAATGACATAAGGGTCAAAAATCAAGGTCATTTGTAAACTATTATTCTTTGTATCATTTTTTGTGTAGGGCGGTGTAGAACAACTTTTCCATAATGTAGAATGATGTAAAAGAACTTCGTAAGAAAATTCAGTACTAGTATAGATCCCTTTAGCCCCCATCTAGAAATAGTTATAGTTATATGTTGTATAAAGCTGTAACAGAAAGTCATTTTGTACATTCTCATTCAAATGAATCCAGCACTTGCTTAATCATTTACCGTTACTTCGATCTCATGCAGGCAGATTTTTTTTTAAAACAGGACTTTGACAAAACCGACTAACGGAAGTATTTTTTCCACAATGTTTTTTTTTATTATATACAATATAATCACTGAAATGTCAGGATGATGACCTCTTTCGAAAAATCGCCCTCATAAAAAATTTTCTTTATCTCTCTTTTTAGGTCATTGGACCAATGGTTTGGAAAATGACCCCACATTTGTTCCTAATGCTTCTGTGCCATCTATCAGTAAGTTTCATAAACTTAAAAAAAATTCAATTAGATGTCTAAAACTTGAAGAACTTCATACTGTAAAAAAATTGATGTAAATATATTTTATATACAATACAAATTACCACATTTGATTAAATGTTTAAGATAATTCTTTATTTTTCAAATGTCACCTTTAACCTGTATTTAAATCTTCCGGCTGCCATAGTAAGGAGAGGTAAGTGGATATGAATACCATACCTTTAAGGACCACGGTCACGAATTAGGTCAAAATTTATTTTTCCGTTTTCATTTTTTACAATGCTTTTGGAAAACAATTCTATTAATCAACCAAAATTTGAGTTTAAAGCTCAGGTCATGTTTTTGTTTATATTTTAAATGTTTTAAATAAAATTCCAGGTTTAGACCCAATATAAATGTAAGCAACGTTAGGAACTGTTTAGCTATGTTCAACATGAATAATCAGATAGAAAAATCAGCTTGAAAAGGATCGTTTAAAGATACATTGAACCAATGTAAACAAAAATACTGCACGAGCCTTGTTTACGTAACAAAGAATTGTGAACTCTGTATATTCCTTATAACTCTGACACTTAAATTTTGGTTGTCAATTAGAAATACTGCTGTGTACGTACTCGGTGTTTGCTAATTTAATAGCTCTGCATCAAAGGTTAATGTAAATGAATGAATATTCAAATTTTTCAGCTGCCATCGGAAAAGTTACTTCTTCCCAGATTTTTATTTTTTTTAGAATATAATTCACTCCTATCGTAAAATTAACCAAAACTTAACCATCCATTTTCCAGGAGTTTTAAATATCTCAAATACATAAAAGATGTTTTTATTTCATTTTAAGAAAATTGAAAACTTGAGAAATGAACAAATGCATACTCGTAGATTTTGTGGGTTGTTACATGGATCAAGAACCCCGAACCTTGAACGAAAAGATGACTGTCTCTACAACAATGACAGTGGACAGTTGCCGAAAAACGTGTACGGATCTGAAGTTTAAATACTACGGTGTAGAGGTATGAATTAATCAGAAAAGGACAAAAGATTAACTGCTGCTTGAGTCACAGTTATGCATTGATGTTCAGGTGAACACTGCTGACTATGGGCCTTTGTATAGATGTTTTTTATGTCTACAGTATAGTGCACAGTGTTTTTGTGGAAATCAACCGTTGAACGTGAGGAAAATGAGGGAGGGCGACTGTTTGAAACCGTGCGCAGGTGATAGAACTCAGGCTTGTGGTGGGTCATGGAGAATTGCTGTGTATGAAAATCCACAAAACATACCAAGTGAGTACTACAAGCTAAACAATGTGTTTTTTTTAAAATAAGAAATAATTTTTTTTAAAATTGCCGGTGTAACGAAGAATTTTGACATGGGTTGAAAATTGAACGATGGGTATTTTTACAATGTTGAATGTTGAGACCAAAGGTGTTGAATAAAGACCCTGTTAAGTTGAAAAGTGACCCGCATCGTGGAATTCTGATCATGAAACCGGTTCAAAATTCAACACCGCATAAGCACAAATAAATGAATTTATAGGTATAACTTAGTTTTATTTAACCCCAATTTTACAGTTTTATTCATATTTATTCTTTAGATTAATATCTTTTATATGTTTACATATTTTATCGATAGGACAAAAAATGAAACAGTTTAAAGATTATTTTTCTAATTTACATATTAACCCTTCAAATATATATTGACTATTTTATTCAGAGTGAAATGTTCGCCTATCATTGCTGTTTTGTGTGATATCTATATTTCAAATATTAATTGCATGTTTTTAAATAAGATTATTGGTATACGTGGATACATGATTAACTCTTCAATTGAGTGAAACGGGTTTTTAAAATAAATATTTTCTGGATAGGTGTACAAATATAAAGATATAAATAATATATAAAAGTTTGCATTACGTCATATTGATTAATTTTGGTCTTACATTTACCCACTAAATTGAAATTTTGATATTGTTCATTATAAGTTTTCGTAATAGGTGTAAATACAAAATTTACAATATGACATATTATAATTTTTGTTCTTGAACACAGTTTGTTAAAAATGTGGTTATCTAAAGTTTTACTGACCCAGTAAATAACAAAATCACAATATGAAGATACGCTAACAGTATTCTCCTTATATGTTTTTTTAAAGAGAAAAAACCAGCAATCATCTTTTTGTCTTTTAAATTCATTTCCCCTAACATTTGTTATATTACTATATCGGAAATGTTAGCTTTTTGAGACACATTGTACATGTACATTTTTATGTATACTCTTTTTCAATGTTTTGTTTTGCTGTAAAAAAAAACTACGATTGGGATAAATCAGAATGTAACTCAATGCATATTGTCCCTAGGCAATAATCATTCTGTTAATTGGAATATATAACAAGTTATTATCCTAATTTTTGTACAGGATGACAATTGATAACGTAATTTTGCTTCTACAGTTTCTAAACGGTTTTGATCACAAAAACGTATCAGAAGTTTTAATTGATTATTTGAATGAAATGGTAAATTGCATTTCTTTAAATAATTTAGACAATTGTACATGAAAATGAAGTAGAGGGTCATGCCACTGGGTCAGAGTTGGTGTTGGACCTTCCTATCACTCGCACCTTCATTATAAATGTAAGGAGTTTAATTTTTTATTATGAGAAAAATATATAACGTCATGTCCATGTGTTTTTAATCTACACGTAAAACAAGTAATAAAAAGGACAACTTGAAAATAATAGAGATCAACTGTAATATTTTTTATAAAGAAATGTGCATAATTATGCAGAAAGTAAGCTTGTGCTTCAAAAATAGTTTATCTGACAAGTTTACGAATAATATTGTTAAGTAGAATAAATTGAATTAAATGTGTTGAGAAATTGTCAGATAAAAAAATGACAATTGTTCATTTATTTTTTTTTCAAAGTATGCCTTCTACCAAATAAAACAGTTTTAATTATCATTAATAATAATTAAAACAGTTGGTATATATTTTTTTATCATGAGAAATATACAACTTCAGATGCCCGTGGATTTAAGCTATGTCAATTTGCTTAAAAGGTACCACTAAAGGTCAGTATTTTATCAAAGATAATGACAAGTTAACATCAATTAAAGCTGAACACCGCTCGTCAATAGGCAATTTCTCCCTGACCACCGTTATCCCTACAACCCCTATATAAGCTGCAGACCTCTAAGCTGTTCAAAGTAGTTCGTTGTAGTGTAAAGTAGTGGTCTCACCAGTGTGGACGTATATCTTGTCTCGCCGTATTACTCGGACCCGATGACAAGTTTTACGCATTTTTTTAACCTAGGAGAATACTAACGTCAAATAAACTGATCAAAATATAATTTACAAGCAGAATATGCACATAAAATAAGAATTAAATGCACAAAATCCAAAGACCACGAAAGGAATACTACAGTCGTCGGCCACGAGGCTCGGGTGTGCAATCGGGTTTTATAACGAAATCGAAGGGTTTATATACCAGGTACCTGTGTGATGGTGCCTATTTACGAGCGGTGTTCAACTTTAAAGGGGCATGGTCACGATTTTGTTCAAATTTTATTTTTCTGTTTTTATTATCTACAATGCTTAAGAACTGCATTTCTAACGATTAAATAAAATTTGGGTGCCAGTCGATGAGTTTTAAGCAAGATATAGGGCTCACAATTCTTCGTCATGTAAACAAGGCTCGTGCCCTGTTTTTGTTTACATGGGTTCAATATACCAGTGAAAAATCTTTTTCAAGCTGATTTGTCTATCTTCTTATTCATTTTAAGCATAAATAAACAGTTCCTAACGATTGACACATTCATTTTAGGTCTAAAACTGGAATTTTTACTTCACCATTCAAAATGTAAATAAAAGCTTTGTTTACATACTGAAAAAATGTAAGCTCTGTAACTCGCTTATAACTCAACAAATGACACTCAAATTTTGGTTGTCTTTTAAAAATGCCTTACTGAAGCATTGTAAACATTAAAATCGAAAAAATAATTTTTGACCAAAATCGTGACCATGCCCCTTTAAGGGACAATCATTTTATCCTAATAAAGGGAAACGGGAGGTCGGGGTGAGTTTTTTATAATCTGAATAGAGACATTAATTTGCATTCTGTTCTAAAACACTTGAAGACAATTAACCCATTTTCTTTAAGCTACAAAGATGACAATAAAGACTAATAAATAATCTGGCATTTGTGACCTTTAATTTCTGTCCCAAGAGGGATTGAAAATCAATTCAATGACCAAAAAATTGCTAGCCCGATTCGTCCTCCGATTATAAGGCAAAACAAAAAATCATCATCTTGACTTCATTTACATAGTATAATAAATGAGTTTTCAGTCTTAATATTAAATTATTGTAATCGGACAAATCAATCTAAAATAAATCAGCAACGTCCGCATGTGTATCGGACAGAACAAAGGCTTTAAAAATAAAGCTTCTAAGTATATACGTTTAAACCGTGTAAAGCAAGTTCCAGTTCATTTCAAAGACAGTTCAAAATAGTTGGAGTCAATTTTCAACAGGGTCAATTTTCAACGTGTCGAGATCATTAGTGTTTAAATTTTTTTTTTTTACTAAGCTGTTGAAAAATGACCTGGGTAATATGTTTTACGGTGTGACCGTTGGGGCGAGCGCAGAATGAGCCACGCATCTGTCATCATTGTTAAATGCAACCCGTGGACTTAACCAAACCAAAAAGCTTTGTCTCGAAAACTTTTACCACCGCAAGGAACCGGAAGATATGAAACTTTTATTCCAATGGTCCCTTCCTAGGCTTATACACTTAAAAACAAAAAACTACCACTGAGCATTAATAAAATGTTAAACAGACTTATTAAAATATTTTGATAAACACAAAGCCGTTTTTTTTTTTTATTTTTTATCTCTTTTTTACCTTTTAATAATGATAATTAAAATCAATAAATTGTGTGTCTGTGTTATTTCTCATTTTGTTCCTTATTATTACCGGTGTTTTAATTATTTTCCTCTGTGACATCAATTTTGTTTTAAATCTTTTTAATTTTTGTACGCTATATAAGCGTTGTAGACATATGTGCCCTCCCCCTTTTTTTAGTGTGTGATATCCAATATTATTGAAAGGTTTGACCACATATGCAACTATAACAAATACATGTAGATATTTTAACAGTTTAATTAATTTCTTTAATTTATTATCTGCACGTAGATCTAATAACGATTAGACTTTTCTTTTTTAATAATTTTTTGTCACCTACCTAACGTATACAATGATTGGATCACTATGACAATAAATTTAGCATGGAACCACAGGGGCATCGTATCCGCTCTACACTCTATGACATATATATAATTATATATATGTCATAGAGTGTAGAGCGGATACGATGCCCCTGTGATGGAACTTGCATGTGTATTTACTGAGCAAAAAAAAATCATCAAAACAAAACTAATCAGCCAAAGAGTCACCGTTAATAGCGAGCGCAGTATCAGTGTTAATGGTGACTCCCTACTGAGTACTTCCAACACGTTACACTCAGTACAGATGCTTGATCCACTTCTAAATGTATCGCGGGAATATAAAACGCGAGATCACTGTGACGTCATACTTAACTTTTTGCGCTCGACAGTTTTCGTAAATCGTCGGACAAATTCGGGGAAGGAAATGACGTCATAGGTTCAGTTTTTTACGTAAGCATATGTGTTGTTTACTTTTAAAATGTTTTTAAAAGGATTTTTTATTGTTAAATGAAAATGATGTATGCGATTTACAGGTAAGAATTTAACTTAGAAACGCTTCCTGTTCCGCCATGTTGCTATGCACTGCAAAGGATCACTGGGATAGTAGAACGTTTTCACGCGGGTCCACAAAATTTTCTTTGAACAATGTGCAGATTTCAACTCGAATTTCCTCCGTTCGTACACGTTGTCTATGGAGCTCGCTATGCGAGCGGCGCTTCGCGCCGCCTCGCTGCGCTCGCTATAATTTTCACGACTTTTGGTCTCAATTTTCAGCATTGAAAAATGACCCTGCGGTCAATATTCAACGTTGAAAAATGATACCCGGGTCAATATTCTTCATTACAGAAGTTTAAATAAATTATTTTCTGTTAGGAATATTTTGATAAATTGTTGGCTTTCATTATTCACTATCTACAAACATCAAAGTTTGTACCAGAATTCGGAAAAAGATCAATCAATTAGGTGTTTTAAAACATTTTTCTACTGAATTCTTTCAAGTCTTAAAGAACTAAAGATAACCACATATTATACTATATACCCAGTAACATGCCTTTTTTAATCGTTCGTTAACAAACGTTAATGTAAAAGAGTGTTCAATCTTTCAGCCGCCATCGTAAGGAAAGGTTAGTCTTTTCTCAGATCTTTTTTTGTTGTTGAATTAAACCATTCATGTGCTAAAATTAAACAAAAAACTAAACCATACATTTTCCAGTAGTCACGAATACTAGTATCTCAAGTATATAAAAACTGTCTTTATTTCAACTAAAGAACATTGAAAACTTTAAAAATGAACTTTGTTGTTTTAAAACTAATGCATATTTGTAGAATTTCTTGGTTGCTACATGGATCAAGAAGCCAGAACCTTGAACGAAAAGATGACCTCCTCTACAGCAATGACAGTGGACAGCTGCAGAAAAACGTGTACGGACCTGAAGTTTAAATACTACGGTGTAGAGGTATGAATTGATTAGAAAAGGACAATGATTAAGAGAAAGTTCCGATACGGTTAATTGTTTCATAAAAGATTGCAAGTCAGGCAATAGAATTATATAAGTGTTCCGTCATTTTGGAACAAACAATTAATTGTAAAATATGACATATAAAATTGAGTATTTACAGGTCGTAATTTGTCGAGCAAAATCGTGCATTGTTCTCAACAAGATTGTCAGAGGGTTACAGTTTATACACTCATATCATATGATATATCATACTTGATTCATGCAGGAATGAAGCTAGCTAGCATGGCAAAACAAGTGTGAAATTATCTTTTTTTTCTGCAGTGCTTGCTTCCTTCTTTGCTCGTTTATAATATTGTTTTACTTGGGTACAGTTATAGAAATTGCTGCTTGAGTCACCGTTAGACATTGATGTTCAGGTGAAAACTGCTAACTATGGTCCTAATGTATAGATGTCTCTTGTATATCTGCGGTGGAGTTCACAATGTTTTTGTGGAAATCAATTATTGAACGTGAGGAAAATGAGGGAGGGCGACTGTTTGACACCGTGCGCAGGAGATAAAATACAGGCTTGTGGTGGAAATTGGAGAATTGCTGTATATGAAAATCCTCAATACATACCAAGTGAGTACCTTGAGAAAACAATACGGTTAAAAAACTATTAAAATCTGCCGGTTTAAAATTCTTTTTCTGTTATTCATATTTTAATAAAATGTTGGATTTCATTATTCACTATCTACGAAAATGAAAGTTTGTACCAAACTTCGGAAAAAAACCAATCACTTAGATGTATTGTTTTTCCTCCTAAGGATAGCTTACTAATCTTAATGATTAACTATTGATACCCCACATTATACTAAATACTTGGTTATATGTCCTCATTAATCGTTCGTTATCAAACGTTTATGTAAATGAGTGTATAAATCTTTCAGCTGCCATCGTAAGAAAAGGTTAGTCTTTTTTCAGATTCTTTTTTGTATAAAATAAATCAATTGTATGGTAAACTAAACCAAAACCTTACCATCTATTTCCTTAAGAGTCATAAATATCTTAAGTACATATACATATACGCTGTCTTTATTTCATTTAAAGAAAACTGGAAAAGTTTTTAAATGTTGTATTTTGTTCAAAGACAAATACATGTTTGTATTTAGAATTTGTTGGTTGTTACATGGATCAACAAGCCAGAACCTTGAACGAAAAGATGACCTCCTCTACAACAATGACAGTGGACAGCTGCCGAAAAACGTGTATGGACCTGAAGTTTAAATACTACGGTGTAGAGGTACGAAGTAATCAGAAAAGGACAGTGATTAAGAGAACGTTCAGATACGGTAAATTGTTTCATAAAAGATTGCATGTCAGGCAATAGAATTATATAAGTGTTGCATCATTTCGGAACAAATAATTAATTGTAAAATTTGACATATAAAATTGAGTATTAACAGGTCGTAATTTGTCGAGCAAAATCGTGCATCGTTCTCAACAAGATTGTCAGAGGGTTACATTTTATACACTCATATCATATGATATATATATATATATATATATATATATATATATATATATATATATATATATATAATTGAAATAAGAAAATCTTCTTTTAAAGAGTGTATATGTACATAAGTTGGCTACATTTGTAAATTGAATTTAACATTAATATGCGTTCATACTTGATTCATGCAGGAATGAAGCTTGCAAGCATGGCAAAACAAGTGTGAAATTATCTTTTTTTTCTGCAGTGCCTGCTTCCTTCATTGTCCGTTTAAAATATTGTTTTACTTGGGTACCGTTATAGAAATTGCTGCTTGAGTCACCGTTAGACATTGATGTTCAGGTGAAAACTGCTAACTATGGTCCTAATGTATAGATGTCTCTTGTATATCTGCAGTGGAGTTCACAATGTTTTTGTGGAAATCAATTATTGAACGTGAGGAAAATGAGGGAGGGCGACTGTTTGAAACCGTGCGCAGGAGATAGAACACAGGCTTGTGGTGGAAATTATAGAATTGCTGTATATGAAAATCCTCAATACATACCAAGTGAGTACTTCGAGAAAACAATACGGTTAAAAGCTATTAAAATTCGCCGGTTTAAAATTGTTTTCTGTTATTAATAATTTCATAAAATGTTGGTTTTCATTATTCACTATCTACGAAAATGAAAGTTTGTACCAAACTTCGGAAAAAAAAACAATCAGTTAGACGTATTGTTTTTCCTCCAGAGAATACCTTTCTAATCTCAATGATGAACTAGTGATAACCGCACATTATACTAAATACTTGGTTATATATCCTCTTTAATCGTTCGTTATCAAACGAATATGTAAATGAGTGTATAATCTTTCAGCTGCCATCGTAAGAAAAGGTTAGTCTTTTTTCAGATTCTTTTTTGTATAAAATAAATCAATCGTATGGTAAACTAAACCAAAACCTAACCAACTATTTCCTTAAGATTCATAAATATCTCAAGTACATGTACATATGAGCTGTCTTTATTTCATTGAAAGAAAACTGGAAACGTTTTAAAATGTTGTATTTTGTTTTGAGACAAATACATGTTTGTATTTAGAATTTGTTGGTTGTTACATGGATCAACAAGCCAGAACCTTGAACGAAAAGATGGCCTCCTCTACAACAATGACAGTGGACAGCTGCCGAAAAACGTGTACGGACCTGAAGTTTAAATACTACGGTGTAGAGGTATGAAGTAATCAGAAAAAGACAATGATTAAGAGAACGTTCAGATACGGTAAATTGTTTCATTGAAGATTGCAAGTCAGGCAATAGAATTATTTAAGTGTTTACAATTAATTGTAAAATAAGACATATTAAATGGAATATTTACAGGTCGTAATTTGTCGAGCCAAATCATGCATCGTTCTCAACAAGATTGTCAGAGGGTTACAGTTTATACACTCATAACATATTATATATATATATATATATATATATATATATATATATATATATATATATATATATATATATATATATATATATATATATATATATATATATATAATAAGTAATATAGTTGAAAAAAGAAAACCTTCTTTTAAAGAGTGTACATGTACGTAAAATGGCTACATTTGTAAATTGAATTTAACATTAATATGCGTTCATACTTGATTCATGCAGGAATGAAGCTAGCTAGCATGGCAAAACAAGTGTGAAATTATCTTTTTTTTCTGCAGTGCTTGCTACCTTCATTGTCAGTTTAAGGTATCTCACTACACCCAGACTTATACCTTTTAAGACACTACGTCACAAGATGGCGGTTTAAATATTTTGTTAAATAGTTTATTTCGTTCTATTTGGTTGTGTATCTTCGTAGCTCAGTGGCTAAAGTATAGGGCTTCTGAACCGCAGATCATGAGTACGAATCCGCCTGGAGCTTTTGTTCATATTTACTGAATTAAATTTTTGAAAATGTAATTTTTCATCTTAAATTGCACATTTTATGCCTTTTTGACTTAGATACTTCTTATCTATTACGATATTTATCATAATCAAGTAATTTTTTGCTGATTTGAGAAAATATTACAAGGTGTAGTGAGCCACCTTAAAATATTGTTTTACTTGGGTACAGTTATAGAAATTGCTGCTTGAGTCACCGTTAGGCATTGCTGTTCAGGTGAAAACTGCTAACTATGGTCCTAATGTATAGATGTCTCTTGCATATCTGCAGTGGAGTTCACAATGTTTTTGTGGAAATCAATTATTGAACGTGAGGAAAATGAGGGAGGGCGACTGTTTGAAACCGTGCGCAGGAGATAGAACACAGGCTTGTGGTGGAAATTATAGAATTGCTGTATATGAAAATCCTCAATACATACCAAGTGAGTACTTCGAGAAAACAATACGGTTAAAAAACTATTAAAATCTGCCGGCTTAAAATTGTTTTCTGTTATTTATATTTTGATAAAATGTTGGTTTTCATTATTCACTATCTACGAAAATGAAAGTTTGTACCAAAATTCGGTAAAAAACCAATCACTTAGATATATTGTTTTTCCTCTTGAGAATACCTTTCTAATCTTAATGATTAACTAGTAATATCGCCACATTATACTAAATACTTGGTTATATGTCCTCTTTAATCGTTCATTATCAAACGTTTATGTAAATGAGTGTATAAATCTTTCAGCTGCCATCGTAAGAAAAGGTTAGTCTTTTTTCAGATTCTTTTTTGTATAAAATAAATCAATTGTATGGTAAACTAAACCAAAACCTAACCATCTATTTCCCTATTAGTCATAAATATCCCAAGAACATGTACATATGAGCTGTCTTTATTTCATTGAAAGAAAACTGGAAACGTTTTAAAATGTTGTATTTTGTTTTAAGACAAATACATGTTTGTATTTAGAATTTGTTGGTTGTTACATTGATCAAAAAGCCCGAATCTTGGGAGAAAAGATGACCTCCCATACAGCAATGACAGTAAACAGCTGCCGAAAAACGTGTTCGGATTTGAATTTCAAATACTACGGTGTAGAGGTACGAAGTAATCAGAAAATGACAAATATTGAAGAGAAAGTTCAGATTTAAAAAAAATATTCCTTTAATAGGGAAAGGTAACTCAAAACACGTTTTACAATGAATTCAAAACCACAGTCAAAACAACAGATGTAGCAACGAACTTTGAACAAAATTAAAGAATTTGTTT
Source organism: Magallana gigas (assembly GCF_902806645.1). Taxonomy (NCBI): domain Eukaryota; kingdom Metazoa; phylum Mollusca; class Bivalvia; order Ostreida; family Ostreidae; genus Magallana; species Magallana gigas. Next base: position 42,080,866 of record NC_047561.1, on the reverse strand, counting down.
TGATTTTCAAAGTGCGTAAAGTTTGGGATCAAGTAAACGCATGAATCTTTTTCTTATCGAAGTGCACTATGAATGCACATCAACATTTTTAAATATCGAGGCACTTAACACAATTTGAAAAAATGGGTAAATAAAAAATTCTAGATCTTGATGCCTCTTCATTTGATTTTACCGATTTTTTAACCCAAGGTGTGCAAGTTTTTAAACCGCGTTGAAACATTGTTACATGTATTTTCATTGCCCGTTTGAGAAATCATATTGATAGTGTTTGAGTCACGGTTAGACAAGGGTTTTTATGAGGTCACTGCTTACTATGGTTTTTTGTAATTAATGTATAAACTCGTATATTTGCAGTATATCTCGCAGTGTTTTTGTGGATATGACCTTATACATGCAATAAAAGTGAGTGAGGAAGACTGTCTGACACCGTGTGCAGGTGATAGAACACAGGCTTGTGGTGGGTCATGGAGAATTGCTGTTTATGAAAATCCTAGATACATACCACGTGAGTACTACGAGGAAAACAATGTGATTTTTTTTTAAATAGGAAATAAAAAGTATTGAGATTTGTCGGTTTAAATAAATGTGTTCTGTTAGTTACACTTTGATAAAGTATTTGTTTTAATTATTTACTATCTACGAACATAGAACTTTCTGCCCAAATTCACAAAAAGACCAGTCAATTCGATATTGTAAATGTGTTTTCTAAGAAAACCTTTCTATTGTTAAAAAATATTGATTATTATTATTATATTATACATATCATAGTTCATGCTTAGATCAGTGATATGCCTATTTTAATTGTTCTGTATCAAACCTTCATGCTTAGATCAGTGATATGCCTATTTTAATTGTTCTGTATCAAACCTTCCTCTAATAAGTTTTAAAACCTTTCAGCTGCCATCGTAACAAAAGGTACGTCTATTTAGGCTTTTCCACCTCTGCTGAAATACATTTTGATTTTCTTTTTTTCTTTATATATTTTATTCATGGTGACTCTTTTTTGAATTATATTTATATAAGTAATTAAAAATTTATGTCATTTTTCATTGAATGTTATGACACAAGATTTTTATTTTTGTCCTAAAATTCCAGAACTTATAGAGTTATTGCCCTTTGTTTTGAAAATGCTTGTTATCACTTCTCTTCTCCTCTCTATCTCTCAATCATGAGATATAGAGAATGTGAACATTAACCAATTTCTTAAGTTTATTGTTAGGATTCCTCAATATATTCATACCGAAAGGCCCTGATGCCCCCTTTTAGCAGTTATTGCCCCTAAAAGTATTTAGAATTTGATAAAAACATTTCCAACTTTTTTACTCTTCGTCGTAGAGACTTCGTACTACTTGGAAAAGGATAAATTGATCAAAATGACATGAAGATTGAAGTTCAAGGTCATTTAAAAATATGTGATATTACATAAATAGTGCCTGTTTGGGAGGGTAACAGTCAATTGACATCCCGAGAAAACCATTGTCAACCGACGTGAAGTGGACGTTGACAATGGTTTTTGAGGGGTGTTAATTTCAACTGTTATCCTCCCAAACAGGCACTATTTATTTTATTATACTAAATGTCTTAATTTAAATGACGTGAATTCTAGGGCGAACCGTACGCGCTTAATTTACGATTATGTAACAGTTCGTGGTGTTTCCCGTTGCAAGTTTGTTGCTAACGCTGAGGGTAATAGAACGAATTATTAACTGCGTATAAACCAATCAGAATTCAGTATTTCAAACGGAAGTATAATAAAATGAGTTTTCACATTTTTATTGTTTAGGGTAGTATTGAAAGTTGTATATGAATGTAGTAGGACTTCTTATAACATTTCAAAATATAGCCCATCAGCCCTACTTTGAAATAACGACATAGTAATTGTCCCTATTGTATGACTTGTTTGTTATTGCTTTTCCTCTAAAACTATAAGAGCTAGAAACTTGAAACTTTCACACTTTTATAAAAGTGTCGACTTGGCCAATCAAAATAACATAAAGGTAATGCGTCAAGTTAATATGACAATTTGAGAATTATTGAATTTTCATATCTCAACTTTTAGGGTTGTATAGAAAAACTTAATCAGGTATGTAGTAGGTACTTCTTTAGACATTTGAAAATATGAAAAAGTTAGAGATTTTGCTCCTGATATATGAACTGCCTGTTCTTGCTTTACGCTGGATCAATAGGAAACTTTTACGAATGTCATAACATGTAGTTTACTTTAAGGATCTTTCACTCTATTAATACCAAAAGGATTCGATGCCGCTATTGTTTGATCCTGATAGTTTTTTAATTTCGTTGAAAACATTTACAACTATACTTGACAGGGCCATTGGAGAATAAAAAAAGTTGACCATGGCAAATGACAAATGTCAAAGATCAAATGAAAAAGTATCATTAAAAATCATTTGATTTTATTTTTTTAAACCGCAGAGGTAGCATTTCATCAATTCTATTAAAACAAATATGTTTTAACATAAAAATGATGAGGAAAGACTTCTAATAGTTCAGGAACAATTAGTCTAATATTTTACTGATATTTTGTGTAGTAACTAAACCATTGATATAGCAAAATAGACTAAAACTTTGTCATCTATTTTCCAGGAGTAATAACTATCTCAAGGATAAAAACTAAAAAAATCTAAATTTTATTTTAAGAAACAAGAAAAAATTGGAAATGAAGTTTTAATGCATATTTGTAGAATTTGTTGGCTGTTTCGTGGATCAAGAAGCCCGAACCTTGAATGGAAAGATGACCTCCTCTAGAACAATGACAGTGGACACCTGCAGAAAAACGTGTACGGATCTGAAGTTCATGTTCTATGGTGTAGAGGTATGAATTAATCAGAAAAAGACAAATGAATTAGAGAAAGTTCAGATTCAAAAAATGATTATTGATTAATAGGCAGATAATTGATTTGGATTTGTATTGTACCATTTAATTAAAAAAACTGTGACATATAAATATTAAGTATTACAGTCGAAAAAATATTTCATTTTCGTAATAAATTTGAAATGGCTTTTCAAACTTCAATATTGTGATAAACTGAATAAACACTAAACAAGACGCGAACAAACTTTTAATACAATTAGGTCTTACGATGCCACATGACGCTTATTGTGAGCAGTCCGGAATATTTTACCGTGTCATCGGGGTATAATATTAGTGTAATGTCTGATGCATGGTTTTGCTCAATATTTCGATTATTATACTTGTGTTCCCAACACATTTTTACATGTATGTAAAGTTGAGGTTGTAATCGCTTGAATTCACTGAGAAACTGATGAAATCATAGGAAAACTTGACTAGTACAAGTTCAAAATACTTACCTGGCAAGAAAACGTAGATATATAATGAAATACAAATGTATCAATTTCAGCTGAGTATGAACCATTATTTCAAAATTATATACGTTTTATGTTGCAATCTGTACTTATTTTCGATTTTGAAAAGTATCAAAATGCAACTGTAAATGTGAATAAGCTTTCCTATCATGGCACTTAAATGGCCTTAACAATGATGAAATACATCAGATAAAGGCTTGATGATAACAATTCTTTAAAAATTGTTTTAAATATATAGAAAGTCCGTTTATAAAAAAGTGGATGTTTATATGCGAAAAGATCGCCGCTATACCAATTGCCTGACAGTGTACTATGTTAGCTTCCTCCAGCAGAACAAAATTTTGCAACATACCAATATTTCGGTTCAATTTGAATGTTTTCATATATCTTCAATTTAAACAAAATTACAGGATTAAACCATAACAATATCAAGGATGGATGAAACTTAAAATCATTAAAATATTCAAATACATGTTGACAACAGAATCACTGCATTTCTCAATATTTGCCTGTAACGTTGAACTCTGTCTAATGCTTTGTCAACATCGTATCGAATACTGTAGGTTTACCTTCTTTACAGAGAGCGCAACAGGGCAGACATTCTAACAGTAGTGTGAATGCAACATGTAATAAAAGAATTCTTTGAGAAAACATTGAATAACATTATTATATTTTTAATAAAAGCAGAAAATAAGGGCTTTTTTACTAATGTTTAACTACAAATACTGACTTCAATGGATTAAATGTGCTTGTAAAAAAAAAACCAAATTTAAAAACCAACAAATTTATCATTATTTGAAAATTGATGTTTTTAGTTTATTTAATTTCTTAGTTTCCTTGAGATACCAAAGAATGGATTTTATATTTGCTAACAAAATTTAAGAGCAGTTTCAAATAATAATAAATTTCAAACAATAATCTTGCGCACCACTTTCTTGAGAAATTCCTTCCTCCAAAACATTGACCAAAAGATAAAACTAATTCTCTATTCTGGCATACTTACAACATTTACAAGCCCTTGGGACTATAATCATGGTGTACTATAGGAAATAATGAAAAACAATAATACTTCAACTATAAATGGTTTTGACCTTACTTGTTAAAGAATATAAGTCTTATTTTTTTTTCAAAATTGTTTTCACATGTCTGAAAATTAATTATAAATTTCGTCAATTGATTTCTCATTAATTTTTCTGATTTAGAGGCTAACTTATACCAGAAGCATACTTGACTGTTCTATATAAAACAACCATTGCACGAAAGAATAACAGCATCCAAACTGCTCTCAAATGGGTTCCTTCAATCTGTCATAAAATTCTTGAGACTTGCTACCAGCGCTTTTTGTTTCTCACATATATTGCATGGTTTCTTCGTAGCATCGACTTTAATATACTAGAGGAGAGTGCTCGTGGTATTTTTGGATGGATCTAATCTTTAATGAAATTGAAACTATAACCCCCCCTTCTTTAAAAACTACGGAAATTGTCGTAAGGTCTTCGTTTTTTCCGTAAATGGGTATAAACAGTGTATAGGGGGCAACACTTGGGTGCGGTATACTGTCCTATGTGCGGGGGTATGCTGTCTTATGACAGCATCTTTGTTTAGATTGGAAAGCTATTTGAACGAAACAAAAAACTATTATTTTTGCACCCATAAATTTGCAAGTTTTTAAAAGTGTTTCAGTACTTAATATGTTGTTATTTTTCAGAAGAGTTGATATTAAATATATTGTTTGCCTATTTATATGATTCTTGCACTCAACGCAGTATATAGACTCAGAAGGGACAGCTTTTTATTATATTTTCATTAAAATCAGTGAAAATTTGACGATTTTTCTTATCTTTTGTCGGGGGGGGAAAATGCGGAAATATAGAGCGACCTTTTGAACAAGAAACACACTTTTTGTCACACTTTATTAGTATGGATCGATATCATCTTTGTGGAAATATTTTGTTGTTCAGCAATTCGCTCAATATTTTCTTTAAGAAAAACTGTCTTGTCAAAACAAAGCCATCATTATATTTAAATTATGGGCATTTAAATCAAAAGGAAAGGTTTAGAACAAAACATATGTATGTACAACAGAAAACCACTAGACACAGTATAAAATGGCGATGTGTCACCTTTAAGGGGGCTATTATTAGGCTCAACAATATCATACAAAATCTATGAATGATCTTTTTGTGACTAGTGAAACTTGAATAATAAAGCAACATTTCATCCAAAGTCATTTAACAAAAACACTGATCTAAAGCTGTAATTTTTTGCTAATCATTTCTATTCTAAACACAAATCACTACAACGTTTTTTCGTAAAGTACTATCTTAGTGTGACTATGTTTAAGATGAAACAAATTGTAGGACTTTTCGCGAAATTAAAAAGTTAAATGTTATTGTAAAACCTTGGAAGTTTCTATAGGCCGACCGTAAACATATTGCACAGTGCCTCGCCTCGCAAAAATTGTCGTTACTATTTCTTAATCTCATATAGAAATATAGCCGAGTCTGCACTTTTTGGTGCATTTGCCTCACACAAAGTGTTTATGAAAACAAATAGAGTTGTTAAACAATAAATTTTCTAATCAGTCACTGGAAAATACAATGCAGTAGATAAGATAACCTACAGGTGACGTTTATTCTCAACTCGACCATACAACACTCCAGACGAACCATAGAGTATTGCGTACATGCTCACATAGAGTTGAATCAACAATTGTGACAAAAAAAACACAAACCCACGAAATATCCTGCATTATAGTAATCTGATATGCTGCCCTTAACAAAATGATTAACAATGAAACCAAATACCTCTGACAACATGATACCAAGCTTTCGACGACTCGTTCTCACATTGTCGTCAAGCTCTATTTACTTTCGAATGTTGCCTTATAAACCTAAAGCTCAGCCAGCTTTTTTATAACGAATTTACATTCCTGAATTCAACGAACTCACCGAAACTAAGAATTTGTAGACATGATTACTATGTATGGGGTAATATATTTCTGTTGTCAGATGGGCACTGATTCCACACTTGAACCTTCCATTCTTTTGGCCTTTAATTACGGGTCTTCCGTTTCCAACGGAAGACCTGTACTGATTCCTGTTGGAAATTCTTCATTATTAGGTCTCCGTTCAAGCGAAGACCTCTTGTATTCCCCCTTTCTTACGTGTTTCTTTTTAGGTCTTCGTTTCAACGGAAGACCTCTTGTTGTTCTATTTGTTCTTTTAAGGTCTTCCGTTTCCAACGGAAGACCCTTTTGTTTTTCCTTCGGTCTTTTATATTATTATGTACTTTTTTTTTTTTCTGACTCCTTTTTGCTATCATAACTCAAAAAGTGTATACCGATTTCAATGAAACTTTCAGAGATATTAGCACGTTGGGTCCCCTCAAGATGTTTAAAGTTTTAAAGACAACGTCACTTCCATTTTTGACGTTATCGATCATTTATAAATTTAAAAAGTCATTTTGTCCGGGACTTTTCCTAAAATATGCCTTGAAGATACGGGCTTGAAATTTTGAACGATTTTTACATTGTTCATTTTACGTATGTAATAGGGCCGAGAAATGAAAATCTGTCATATCCGGTGGAACACCGGAAGTGATTCAAATTTTTTTCGAAAATTAAATTTTTTGCAAATGAAAAAAATGTATGTATTTTGTAGAGTTTAATAATCTGAATCTAACACTGAAATCTTTTGAAATCTGGACGATGCATTACAGAGTTATTGGGGTTTAAAAATTGATTTTTCCGGAATTTTGATTCCGCGTCCTTGGTTTTAGAATAGCGTAATGTTTTAAAGTAAAATAACTCGTACCAAAAATAATTGCTAATCGTACTTGAACAGATCGGATTCTTTTTGTTAAGTCGTTCTTAAATCGAAGGTTTGTTAAGTCGCACCAAAAACATTCGTATTTTGTTAAGTCGTACAGGAATATTCGATTTTTTCATCTTTTTATTTTAGTACATTTGTATTGGTTAAGAGCTCTGCTTCTTACAGGAACTTCCGCTTTACTTCCGACATTAACGGAAGACCCACTCGTTGCTTTGCAACGAGCTTGCTCTAGTTAGGGTCTTCCGTTTCAACGGAAGACCCTCTTGTTATTTTCGGTCTTTTTATATTATTATACTTTCTTTTTTTTTCTGACTCCTTCTCGGCTTATAACTCAAAAAGTTACAACCGATTTTAATGAAATTTAGAGATAATGTGTAAACATTATCCCTCAAAGATGTTAAAGTTTCTTAACAACGTCACTTCCGTTTTGACGTAACGTTCATTTTTAAAATTTTCAAAAAGTCATTTTGCCGCGCGTTTCTCAAAACGCTTTAAGATAGAGGCTTTGAAATTTTCAATGGCTTGATTTGGTCGATTTACCTCTGTAATAAGGCTCGATATAAAATCTGTCACTTCCGCTCGAAACCGGAAGTAAAACAAATTTTTTCGAAAAAAATGAATTTCTGATCAAATCAAAATAATAGATGTTTTGTAAAGCTTATTAAGCTGAGTCTAACACTGAAAGCCGTTTTAAAACAGACGATGCATTACAGAGATATTGGGGTTTAAAAAATTGATTTTTCCGGAAAATTTTGATTCCGCGTCCTTGGTTTAAAAAAAAGCGCAATAATCAAGTAAAATTATTCGTACGAAAAACGATTGTTAAGTCGTACTGTAAAACATTCGGATTTTTTTGTAAGTCGTTCTTGAAATTGGAAAGATTTTTGTTAAGTTCGTACTTGAAATAATTCGGATTTTGTTAAGTCGTACCAGGAAAGATTTTTTTCACTATTTTTATTAGGTCTTCCATTTCCAACGGAAGACCCTTTTGTTTTTCCGGTTTCTTTTTTTTTATTAGGGTCCTTCCGTTTCAACGGAAGACCCTTTTGTTTTTCTACGTTTCTTTTTTTTCTTATTCTTATTATAGGGTTTTCCGTTTTCAACGGAAGACCTTTTGTTATTCTTCAGTTTCTTTTTATTATTATACTTTTTCTTTTTTTTTCTGACTTCCTTTTCGGCTTCATAACTCAAAAAGTTTTTAACGATTTTTATGAAACTTTCAGAGGTTATGTGCAATTACAATGCCTCAAAGATGTTAAGTTTCTATAGCAAACGTCAATTCCGTTTTTACGTTCGTCACATTTTTAAAATTTTCAAAAAGTCATTTTGTCCGTGGTTTTTTCAAAAACGCTTCTAAGATAGAAGTTGAAATTTGTGCTTATGTATTGATCGTTTTGCTTCTGTAATAAGGCTGGAAATAAAAATTCGTCACTTCCGTCGAACCGGAAGAAAATCAAATTTTTCGAAAATTGAATTTTTTGATCAAATAAAAACGTATATGTATAGAGCTTAATAAGCTGAACCAACACTGAAACCGTTTTTTAAATCGGATGATGCATAACAGAGTAATTGGGGTTTAAAAATTGATTTTTCCGGAAATTTGATTCCGCGTCGTTGGTTTAAAAAATAGCGTAATGTTCAAAGTAAAGTTAACTCGTACCAAAAATAATTGTTAAGTCGTACTGTACACATTCGGATTTTTTTTTTGTTAAGTCGTTCTTGAAATGCGACAGGTTTTGTTATCGTACTAAAAATCATTCGGATTTTTAAGTCGTACCAGGATAATTCGATTAAAAAAAAAATTTTATTTGTTCTCTTGTATTGGTTATAAGCTCTGCTTCTTACAGGAACTTTCAGCTTTACTTTCCGACATTAACGGAAGACCCACTCGTTTGCTTTGCAACGAGCTTTGCTCTAGTTATTATTTTTTTCTTTTTTTTTTTTTCTGACTCCTTTCGGCTTCATAACTCAAAAAGTTTTCAACTTATTTAAAGGAAACTTTCAGGGATTATGTGCAATTATAATGCCTAAAGATGTTTAAGTTTCCTAACAAACGTCACTTCCGTTTTGACGTTACGTCATTTTTAACTTTAAAAAAAGTCATTTTGTCCGCGACATTTCTCAAAAATGCTTAAGATAGAGTCTTGAATTTTCTGTGGTTATGATTTGGCAATTTACATGTGCAATAAGGCGGAAATAAAAATCGTCACTTCCGGTCGAAACCGGAAGTGAAACAAATTTTTCGAAAAAATGAATTTTCTGATCTAATCAAAAATGAATATGTGTTTTGTAGAGCTTTTTAAGCTGAATCTAATACTGAAAGCCGTTTTAAAATCGGACGATGCATTACAGAGATATCGGGGTTTAAAATTGATTTTTCCGGGTATTTTGATTCCGCGTCTTGTTTAAAAAATAGCATAATGTTAAGTAAAATTAACTCGTACAAAAAATAATTGTTTAAGTCGTCTTAACGCATTCGGA